>JBBIGC010088128.1:0-10194 GCA_037576955.1 Lepidarchus adonis
GTGGAGTATTCTGGGAGGTAAGGTCTGATCTTGCGAATGTTGTACAGGGTGAATCTGCAGGATCTTGATGTAGCTGTGATGTGGTCCTTGAAGGTCAGCTGGTCATCAATGATCATTCCAAGGCTCTTAGCATTACTGGTCGGCGTAATGACTGATTGGCCAAGCTGGATGGAAATCTAATCTAATGTCCTATGAGCCTGACCTGCAGTCGTTTTACAGTTTTGCTTCGTTTTCTTATTTGAAAACGAGAAGCAACTAAACCGTGGAAGAAGAGGAACATGAAAGAGACACAAAGTGCCAGATCCTTCTGTAAAAGTACAGTGTGAAAACTATATTTAGTACATTGTCACTGATGTTTTCCTCTTAAAGAATTCTAGGTCAAGGTAGTTTAGGAGGATCTTATTGGAGAAAGTGTTTTTTTACTGCCCCAGTTATTTCACTGACAAAGCATCTGCTTTTGGGGGCACTTCCTCAGTGGCACAGAAGAGCAGAGTGCACAGAGCGGTCAATGACCAATGCACCCGCTAACAACATTCTACCTCTATATTGTTAAGCTGCTTCCATGTAGGAAGTAGTAACGTTTCAGTTTTATGGTTCTGCTCTTTTGCCTCCTGGCATTGTGTCATGTGAGCCATTGTGAGCTAATCACCTGAAAGCCTGAAAAATAACATGCAGGCATGATCACGTTTGACTTGAAATACATGTGTTCAGCTGAAATATTATATTGGGTCCGATTGGGAGCAGGAAGTAAATTGAATTTTGGAGTTCCATCCTTTCTTTAAGACTGATTGCAGTTCTGAAAACAGTGATCTTTACTTTGTAGTCAGTAATGCTGACTGACTGAGTGTTTATAGATTAGACAGAGCCCCTAATGGTGCCATGATCTGATTGGAGAGTGGCTCCTTGAGACCGAATAAGGAGACTGGCCGACAGGATGATGAACGGAGGTTCGATTGTGCCATTGTGAAACGCCCAGACTGTGTGTTAATGGCCAATCATTTTAATCATGTTTAAAGCCCAAACACATATCTCAGGCAGGCCGTTCCTGTTGTGTTTGGACATGATGAAGTTCTTCTCTGAGAAGAAAAAATAAAAAAGGCAAAGCGGATGACCGAACTAATACACCCCCTGCTGAGCTGAGCTCTCTCTCTCGCTCTCTCGCTCTCTCGCTCTCTCTCTCTCGCTCTCTCTCTCTCTCTCTCTCCTGTGTCCTGTTTTCCACCCTTATGCAAAATGTCTCCTGCACAGTATTTTTCAGAAAGGAACGTGGCTATCGTTAAATTGATCAGACATCTTGCACGTTTTTGCTGCAAGCTTCAAAAAGATAAAAGGCATCCTGATAAAAGAGAATTGGATTGTTCTTCTTTGGAGCCAAACTGAAGCAAATTTTTTTCCCGGCTGCAATTGCTTCGATAAAGTCACATTGAAAATTTACTCTTAAAATAGATTTTAACTGTTTTGAATGTACAAACTGATCCTATACTGATCCTGACAAAAAAATGTCATGTGTTCATCTGTGCAACACACAGGCAGCACTTCGGTGAACAGTCTGTATTTGCTCGGCAGGGATGTCGTGATATGGGAATTCTGAGTAATTCTTTAGGAAGTATAGATTTTGGAACTAATGTACGTGCATTAGTGTTTTATAGAAATTGATATTTCTGTATGCATATTGAAATGAAAGAAAATGTTAAAAAGTGGTAAAATATATAAAATCCAGATATTTTTTAGAAGGTTGCCTAGTCATGTTTTCTGCTTTTCTAGAATACAATAAATATGTCTCTATCAGTTTGAATAATCAAGGCCAGCGAGTATAATATCTATTTAATTACTATAGGCCTTTATCAAGGAGCATGCTCAACCCAGGTCAAATAATAAGCACACTTGAATAGTAACATGGCTTTGGCAGTTTTGTAGTGATTAATGACATCTGATCCACAGTCCTCAAGAATTCAGTGAATGTTCATTGTTTTCATCTTTTCTCATTTCTTTTCCTGCCAGCAGGACTCTTATTCTTACTTTTCTATCTGTCCAATGCTTTCATATCATTACACATTGTTAATCCTCAGGGTCTTGATGTAACCAGATGGACTTAAAGTTCTGAAGAACTCTTTTTGTTCTTTACTTCTGTGTCTTGTTGACTGTCCATAGCTGTTTGTCCATGTAAATAATGTTACAATTCTTGTCCACATAATAGCTGATGACCTGAGCTGTGGAAATTAAAGAACAAAATCGCTATTATAGGAAATGTTAATCCTTCGAAACCATGGTTTGTCACAAATGTGAAGTTCTTCTGAGATTAGTTTCCTCTCTAAATTCTGAGATTTGGGGTTTGGAGATTGCTCTGATCCTCTTTGGATTTCTGTGAGCATTTCCACAGGAGAGACTGTTGAAGGCTGTTGAGCACTCAGGTTAATCAAGAGCCTGCGTTTTCCGATGAAGGGATTTGCAGTGGTGTTTTTTAATTAATTAAACATCATGAAATGAAGGGATCTCTCTCTTCCAGCCTGCCGTGCTGATGTTATGTCGGAGGCTAGAGGATGTAGTTAGTCTCCATGTAGTGCTATAAAATAAGTCATGTGGAGAAGCTGGTGTAACATAGTTGCATTTTGGAATTTTTATTATCTTATTTTATAAGGTTAAAAATGCCTGTGTATGTTTTTAAAATAAGAAACCTGGCTTGAACTCACAGGGAGCTGTTCAAAGTTGCATGCTAAAAATGCATGTTAAAATGAATTTGGTTGTATTAAGAGTAACAACGCAGTGACAGCTTAGGAACTTGGTGTCTTTCTTGAAGATAATTGCCATAATTGAAAATAAACTACTGAGTGCCATTAAAAGTTGATACATTCAAAATTTGAGATGTGGAGGGACACGTATTTGTTACAGAAAGCAAGAAATGTGTTGTTTCTTACATGGTAATAAGTGTTGCATAATGTTTAATCCCCCCCCCAAAAAATCGGCTTTGTGGCTCCAAAACTGACCTTGCTAACATGACCCTCCGAGGTCTTACAGTGGGGCTAAATTAAAACATATTCCATGTGCCTATTTGTGGTTAAATCACCTAGTCCAGCCCAGGTCTCACATTTTTATTTATTTTGTAACGTGCCTTGCTAGAAACCAGGTGACTGATGCTGCACTGTTTGCTGTACCGCTTGCTCCACATGATCTGTAGCAACAATTAAAGCAGGAGCATTAGCAGTGCAGCAGTGGAACATCACAGAAGGTTTGTGCATTGCTTCTGGATAATTTAACAGCCAGTCAACATAATGTCCACCCACATAAGAACACAAGCACCACATACTGTAGAAGCAAAATGTCACTTAGTGTGTTTGGATTGCAAATGTGGCTGTTTGTTGAGAAGTGATTACTGAGGCTACGGACTTGACTGTAAATTTCAATGGCAGGGGAAACACTGAAAGTGTGGAGATGTGTAGAAAGTGAGGAAAAGACCAAATACCTGTCATGGGAGTGCAGTATTTGTCCAGAATAAAGACCTCCTTGATTTTCTCAGGGCAGGTAGTTATAATAAATTGAGTTTTGCAGACACTGCAAGCATGCTGAGTGAGGTCAGGTAGAGCGAGCAGTAGTTTGTTGGGGGGGAGGGGTTTGGTATATGTATGAGGAATTGATGTGATGAGTTGTGGCAGAGCCTCGTTTGCGCTCTTGGTTATGGACGTTAATAACCAATCTGTAGTCAGTCTTGACCGATTGCGTCTCTCAAATTCAGTGAGTAATGGGCACTGCAGAGCAACAGACTGCGGTCACTACCCGGGTGTGTCTGCGTACTGTGTATATGTATTTTTATTTGGCTTAGAGATGAATCACATAATAATTTATAGTCAGATATGGCTGTTTGGAAAGTCTAATGGAGACTTAGAAAATCTTTGAAATTCTCATGGGAAATGTTCTTAAATTGACATTCACAAAGAAGTGCCCTCTATTTCCAGTATGATTCGGTTCAGAAGAAAAATGAATCATCTTCGGCACTGACTTCATCTTTTACCCTTGGTCTTCTCTGCCCTTCCTTAACCTCCCTTTCTGGCTGATTAGTTGTGGCCTCCCTGTCTGCTCATGTTGTGAGTTTTGGTTAACTCTATTGACCAGAACAGAGTGAGAGTGAATGTGATGGTCAAGGTCATGGTGGTTTGCCCAAAACCTCAGTTTTTCTTATTGGGACGCCAGGCTGTTGTTTTTGTACCCTCTGCGTGCTTCTCTGCTAGATTCAGTTATGTAACTGCTGCTCCTGTGGCCAGAAAACCTCATCATATTTTACAGTGACCGACTGGGGCTGAAACCAAAGCATGACGCCAGATTTTACACAATCTGCTTATGACACGAACATCTCCCCCCTTTTTTCCCACGTCTGCCTGTTCATTCAGGGATTGATTCGGCCAAGTTCTGTATTAAAAGGGATATTCATTAGAGAATCTTGGATTTCAATATTAATTTAGATGAAGAGTATATTTTAATGTGTTACATATAGTTTTGTAGCTTTATTTCTCTCAGTGCAAGGGGAAGTGCTGCATGGCCAGGGCATTTGATATTTTCACACATTTTCCAACAAGTCGTCACAAGACCAGGCACCTCATTAAGTCCAGAGAGCACTGTACCCCACAACCATGTCGATGCCCGGCAGATATGATGCACAGTGACGGGCAGAAACAGACTGATGTGAATGCATGATGAATGACACAGCTGGGATTCAAACTGTAATGCCTGCTGAAAAGGGCACGGTGCTTTAATTAGCCAGGGTAGTGTTTTTCACACACCGCTCCTCCGATCTCCCACTGTACATGCAGTATGAATTATATATAAAAATATCAGTGACCAATTCTGTTATTTTTCTATAATCATTATGGGTGTAATTTTGCTGGAACCACTGTCAGTAATTATTACCAATCATTTTGTGCTGTATTTTTCTAAACGTGCTTCACATTGACTTCGCTAGGATCCGAGAATTGGCTTCTGATTCCCTGTCCAAGCAGGAATGTCATTGCTATAATAAACAGTCCTTGGGCAAGACCCCTAATGCTACATTCCTCCTGCCACCTGGAAGTCTAAATAATGTCAAATATTTACTTATTGATATTAGATAGTAGAGTAATTGCATCTGATTTAGCTTTATTAAGTCATTGTATTGTTATTAAATGATCCAGCTGTTTTAAACGTACAAAACTTTAAATAGTGTTATAGTTAATAGCTATAGTGTTCAGAATTTATCAGTATCGTTATTAACTACAATAACTGACTTTCATATTGGTCCAGAAATGTACTGTATTTCATATTATGTATTATAATGCGCTACGTTATAGGCCGTCCTATTCTATAAGGAGCAGAAAATGCTCCTTTATGTTTTAAAACTTTAAATTCAGTAATGCTGCATAATATGAGCCGGCTTATCTTACTGATCTGAAGTAAAAGCATCTAACCTGATGCCACTGGAAACCTGGTAGTGACATTATACCATAGTTCAGAATAACAGTTAAATTCATAAAATTTGGAACTTACTGATATCATGCCACAATACAAGAACTACACTTGTAGCTTGAATTTGAGTTCAAGATTCATGCCTGTAATATACAAGTTGAACATATCCAACATCAACGACTTAAAAGCAGCACAGATCACAATTGACATTTACGGATGCAATTTGAAGAAAGGTAAGCCTAATAATTTTTGCTAATTTTACACTGAAGAATTTACATGTAGACGGATGATTGACATTGCTGTGTGACGGAGCAGTGTAGAGACGTTTTCCAGCAGCAAAAAAAATTGATATGACTACCAGATAGTGAGGTTATACTTAGTAAAGCTAAACATATGTTGCATTTAGACAACCGAGAGTCTGCAAATTTTGGTGCATCAAGTACTTGCATGGCGGCTAAGCTAACTGCTAACCAATGCTAGTTCCGGCAACTTGTTTGTTTCCGTTTTCCAGTGGAGTGTTGTGGGATGATATGGTGGTTTCATTGGGAGCAATGCATTATGGACTGTGTAGTGTGTGGAGTGGAGAATGGGTGGGTAAGTGCGGGAGGAAAACAGGTGGAATGAGCGTTGTTTTTAGCAGAGAGGGAGCACAAGTTGGTAGCACATAGTGGAGCAGCTTGGAAATGCAGAGAAACTGTGCTGAGAGAAAACAGAAAAAAACGGGTCCCAAAATTAAGTGACTTTAAAATAAAAAAATTAACTTCACAGTTGCTGTGATGAAGCAGCTGATTAAGTCAGGCTTTAAATGTTAAAGATACATCAAGACATTTTAGCATTTACACTACAAATGCAAAATATTCTTGTCCCTGTTCATTAAATATTATCATTTTGAAAAATATTAAAATACAATATAACCAAAAAATATGGTTTCATTCTTTTGAATATTTATTTACCTTACAGAGTATAAAAAAGATTTCCACTTTCAATTGTACTGACTAAAACAACTGAGGCATGTTTACCCCTGTGTTACATCATATTTTCTTTTTATTGCACTTTTTGAATGTTTGGGAATTGAGTGGAGTAATTCATGCAGTTTGGAGAACTAGGAATACATTGTAGGTGGAATTATTTCCCATTCATGGTTAATACAAGAATTCAGCTGCTCTACGATTTGTCTTTGTCATTGTCTTGATTCTCCTCTTTATAATGTGCTAAACATGTTCACTAGGATCTGGACTGCTGGTAGACCAGGCAAGCACACACTGAAGCCACACTGTCACTTTTGTAACAATGAGCCTTTGCAGATATGAAAGAAACCAATGCTTTGGGCTCTGATGCACCCCAGGCCATGGCAGATGTTGGTTTTCACAAATGTAGCTGATAACAGTCTGGGTGGCCCATTGTGACACACCTCACCACATGTTTCAATTGTTCTTTGGTCTGTATGAAATTAACTTGGCTGTGTTTTTAATGTATGGCCACCTCTTTGTATAACAGTGTTTCATGTTGCAATTCTTTATGCTGTGATGGACTGTGATAAGTGTCCATAGTTTTTGGAATTTCTTGGGAGCTAGTGTGGCTACATTTATCACAGTAGGATGACTGTGTCCCATACAGTGTCTCTTAAAGGTCATATACATTCAGTAGTAGTTTCTGGCCCTCCGGCTCTGCATGATATATTTGCCTTGTGTTTATCCAGAGAGTAGTAGTTAACATCCATTAAGGGTGACCAAGTATCAATATGGAGATATATTGTCATCCTTGTTAACACAATACAATAATCGCTATGCCAACAGCAATTCACTGCCAATTTGACTCACCGGTATCACTACATCTTCTCTCCTCTGGGTGGCACTGCTCAACTGAGTGCAAGAGACTTTGGTGAAGGCTGAAGAGGAACTTCCCAACAGGGAGACGCAGAGAAAGCTCAGCTGACGGACGCCCCAGCCACATTTAAATCTAAAATCTGGCTTTGGCTTTTAGAACATTGACGGAACAGAGCATGGATTATATTGTGACGACCACAATTCTGCGCATCTCTTTCCCACACTTGTTTCATAGTGATGGATGACACAAATTGCTGAAGATCTTCTTGGAAAGACTCCCAAGTAATCCCGGTGTGCAGCGTTGCCCTGCCAATATCTAGCGTTTGCTGAACTATCCTCAACAATAATTTTAAGTAAAAAAAAACGTAACACATCATTATTTATCTGGAATACAGTACAAAGGGTTAAACTAACTGGCTGTAGCTAGGTCGTTGTGTTTCATGGGGAGCAATGCATTGTGGACTATGTAGTGTCTTGTTATGGAAAATAGGTGGACAGAGTTGCTTTATGGGAGTTGTAGTTTGATTGGTAGCATGATGCTAGCGGTTTCCCTGCACTTTCGACCGCGGTCACAAAGCAAATACGGGAAAGGTAACAATAGCATTGCTGTTACTTATGTAAATTTGTAATATCGTGGGCCACACATCTCGTATCATATTGCATTGTGAGATACCTTGCGATTCCCACCCCTAACATACATACATCTGTTTCTTTTCTGTTCTGTTCAAGCTTTGTGTGAATATAGACTGTGCTGTAGAGTGGGAGAGGCCGGAGTCCTACTCTGAGGTGAGGCATTACAAATGACCTCACGTGGGAGAAGGTTGGAGAGCAGTGGTGAAAATGTAGGGCAAAAGACAACTGTAAACCACTGCTTCAAGTGGGTCACACGGTGTACAAGAAATCTCTAAGGATGTTTCATTGTGAGGATTATTTATAGACCACGCAGGCCAAATGTAGGCCTTCTGTTTTTCTCAGCATAAACCTCAGAACACTGACTTAAGATCCAAACCCTTTTTTACAGAGGAATTTACTGAATCAGCTCAAAGCCACTTATTAAACAGACCCTTCTACTCTCTCACAGGCTCTGTGGTCACAATCAAGTTAATAATGTCCTCACTAGGGCTTTGAATCTCAAGTATCCTCATGATTCAGTTCTACGTTTATATTTTTTTTAGGAAACGATGCAATTATTTTTGCTACCTTAAAATTTGCAGCAATGCGATTCAATTTGACATCCGAGTCTGAGGTCAGTATGAAATATGATGAACTTTCACACAATCTGCAACATTTCCATGCAAACAAATTATAATTTAAACATTTTATTTCAAATACTGTGTTGTCGTCATGAGCAAAAGCAGACAAAAAGATTGCTCACAGTAAAATGAAAAAAAAAAATTATTGTGGAAAAAACACATTGATTTTGATATCAGATGTCATGTCAATCATGTAAGTCATGTCAGAACAGTTCATTGGACCATTCACTGGTTTGGTAGATGAAAAACCCAAAAATAAGACACAAAGTTTGGTCATATTTAAAAATTTTAGAAATCAAATAAAGCTTTTCTTCTTTTTTTAAATATTTGAATGCATTCGTATCTTAAATACTTAATTACAGAGCTATCCAGTCAATTGTCTTCTTAAGAAGCAGGTGTTCAATATAATTGTTAGAGCACTCATTCTTCCATAATATTTCCATTACCACTACTGCATGAAGGCGTATACGTACATACCAAGGAAGGTGCATCTGTCTAAAATGTGGGCTTATGTTTGAGAAACTGAGTTTGATCCTCAGGGGTGAAGCATCCATATGTGTCTTAAAGTCCAAGGGAACACGATTGATTTGTTTTGCCATCTAATGCCATTCCATCAATAGCAGATCAGTTACTGGCTTGCAGGATCAAGCGCTAACCTTGATCTTTTCAGCGATGGTGGTGGATTGTGGAGACTACAACATTGGGCAGAAAGTAATGGGGAAAATGTCTCGGGTGGGTTGTGAAATATGGTAAACGAATGAAACGACTGCATGAAAAGTCAATGGCTGCCGTTTATCATGGTGAAATCACAAGTAATGCAAAGGCAGCAAAATGATGCATTTGCTTGAGGTAAAATTAATCAAGCAAAAAAATTCTTTCCAAACCACACACTTCTATGTTTTATTCTTATTGAATTTTGCTGTTCTAATGTCATCAGATTATTCATGTACTTTATTTAAAAGTGGTTGGGTTGGTAAACTGCTGTGGGCTGTTTGAAGATTCTGAAATACATACCACCTTGCCTTCTTTCTCCACTCCACAATCTTCATGCCTTTTTTTTTCCTCTGAAGTGTAGCACACTGTCAGCTGTCTGCCCCAATGTCCCATCATCACATCTTCTTTATTTGAACTGAAAATAGCAAGAGGAGATCAGCGAGAGAGGGATGTTTTGAAATGTCAAGGAGATATTACCCTTAAAGCAACAGAGAAGAGAGCTGCATCTCCTCGTCTGATCATTAAGGATTCCTAATGCTCTGCTTGCTTCAAATCTCCAGTGAACTTTCAGCTGCAGCACTTGTGTTGTTTTTCTCCCTGGTCTGGATGAATATGTGATGACATGATTTCCAGATTTGGTATTTTTGTATAATGACATGGCTCCTTGCATTTTTAGTGTTTGGCTTTAAATGTTTGGTAGAAGCATAGCCCCCATTCACTTTATACACATATTTACACTATAATAACACTGTTATAAAATCCAGTCTTTAAGTGAGGAATATGAGTAATATAATCCAGTCTTTAAGTGAGGAATATGAGTAATACAATCCAGTCTTTTAAGTGAGGAATATGAGTAATATAATCCAGTCTTTAAGTGAGGAATATGAGTAATACAATCCAGTCTTTTAAGTGAGGAATACAAGTAATAAAATCCAGTCTTTAAGTGAGGAATATGAGTAATATAATCCAGT
>JBBIGC010088149.1:0-10193 GCA_037576955.1 Lepidarchus adonis
TGCACACACTGTAGCTGGTGTTTTGGTCCATTCTTCCATGCTGATCTTCTCGGAAGCTGTGATGTTTTGGGGCTGTCGCTGGGCAACGCAGACTTTCAACTTCCTCCACAGATTCTGTGTTGGATTGAGGTGCGGAGACTGTCTAGAACACTCCAGAACCTTGAAATGCTTTTTACGTTGCCAGTCCTACGTTACCTGGGCGGTGTGTTTGGGATTGTTGTCATGCTGGATAATCCATCCACTTTTCATCTTCAATGCTCTCACTGATGGAAGGAGGTTTTTGCTCAAAATCTCAGGATATATGACTCCATTCATCCTTTCATTAATATGGATCAGTCGTCCTGTCCCCTTTGAAAAACAGCCCCAAAGCAGAATGTTTCCACCCCCATGCTTCACAGTGGGTGTGGTGTTCTTGGGAAGCAACTCAGCATTCTTCCCTCTCCAAACACAGTGTGTGGCGTTTATACAAAAGAATTTCATTTTAGTCTCATCTGACCACATAACATCCAGATGGTCTCTGGCAAACTTCAGACAGGCCTGGACATGTGCTGCTTAAGCAGGATTTTAATCCATGATGATGTAGTGTGTTACTAATAGTAACATTTGTTACTCTGGTCCCAGCTGTCTTCAGGTCACTGATAAGATCCCCTGTGTAGTTCTGGGCTGTTTCCTCACCGTTCTCAAGATCATCTATACCCATGAGGTGAGATCTTGCATGGAGCCCCAGGTCGAGGGAGATTGTCAGTGATCTTGTATTTATTCCATTTTCTAATATTTGCTCCAACAGTTGATCTCTTATCACCACGCTGCTGCCTGTTGTAGATCGGCTCACCCCAGTCTTGTGCAGGTGTACAATCTTGTCCCTGGTGTTGTTAAACAGCTCTCTAGTCTTGGCCATGGTGACAGGTCTGTGAGGGACATAATTCTTGCTTGTTTGTAGGAGCTAAATACTTATTTTCTGCAACATTATTCAAATAAATTCTTTAAAAATCATACAATGTAATTTCCTAGATTTATTTTACATTCTCTCTCACACAGTTGAAGTGAACCTATGATGAACATTACAGACTCTCTCATCTTTTTAAGGGGGACAACTTGCAGAATTGGTGGGTGCCAAATACTTTTTGCCTCTGTATGTACTCTGCTCTGTCACATTTTGTCTTTATAGATTAAGTTTATATGATAGTTTTGAGTACATGAATGAATTCATAATTTGAAGTGAAGTAGTTAAAATGACCAATTTTTTTTTATATTTTGGTTAATGATTAACCTTTGATTAATGTTGGCAAGTGTAAAGGAAAGATAAATATGGAATAAAATGTCCATGAAGAGTCGGTGTGGTTGCACATCCGGAGTAATGATCACTTGTCTGAAGACTGAAACCAGCTGGTGAATGCCTGCAGTCATAGCTCTGCGTTCACGTGAGGTGTAAAAGTATGTTTTTGTGTCAAGACTACAGTAAACAAAGCTTCATAGATCAAGCCTCCTATTAATATAAGGTAATAACTTCTGTGACGTCTCTTCCTGTGACACATGAAACTCTTAAGTCGTCTGGTTCCTACCGCCACCACTGTGAACAATCCCGACACGCTCATTTTCAGCACATTTCATATCAGATCGCTTTGAAAAAACCCCGCTTTGACAACTTATGCATTAAATACTGACAAAATGTGGGGGAAAAAAACACTGCAGAATTCCTCTTTAAAGCTGAGGACGCTGCTCCCACCCCACACATACCATCTGTCCAATAGGATTTCGAACTGTACCTCATCCTCCTTTCTCCACCAATAATAATCGGAGCTCGTTCTCTCTCGACCAATAGAAACGCTCTGTCGCGCGGCTCGTGCGCTGAGGGTCGAGGCGGCGGCCCGAGCAGGTGATGCGCGGAGTGACTGGCGGTTAAAGTCGCCCTCCAGGTACGAGTTCTTCTGTCACCACTGTGCGTGTAAGAGTGTGTGAGTGTGTGTGTGCGAGAGAGAGTGAGAATCGTAGCGTGGAATTTCGTGTGGGGTGAAGAAAAGAGTAGAGTTTTTCCTCACAGAAAAGCGTCCGAAAGTGAGAGAGTACCGCAATGCAGAACTACGGTGTGTGTGTGTGTGTGTGTGTGTGTGTGTGTGTGTGTGTGTGTGTGTGTGTGTGTGTATGTGTGTGTGTGTGTGTGGTAATATTGTCTGTCAGGGATGATGTCAGGCTGTGGGTCACTGTCTTTTTAACGACAATGTAGAAAACGTGTGTGTGTTAAAGGCGAGTTAATCACTTCAGTGTGAAGTTAGCGCGCGCGCCGGGTGTGAGGTAACGGCCAGTGACGCAGTAGTTTGGTCCTAAAAGGTGGGTGGGGCTGCAGCCTCGCGCCCTTCAGTCCTTAATGTGATACACGAAGACGACTTACGAGCTTAACGTGACACTTTATTTATTTAATATAAGTATTTAATAAACGTTGAGATATTAAAGGTGTAAAAACTGCAGTAGAGTGTGCGTCACTGTGACCTCAAAGTTTACAATAATGATGACGATTTTCCACTCCAGCCTCCATCTTTACTCCCACAGACTTTAAAGTGCAGGTGAGTGAATCTGGGATGGGGCTGGAGGTGTTGGGATGGGGCTGGAGGTGTTGGGATGGGGCTGGAGGTGTTGGGATGGGGCAGGAGGTGTTGGGATGGGGCTGGAGGTGGTGTGATGGGGCTGGAGGTGGTGTGATGGGGCTGGAGGTGTTGGGATGGGGTTGGAGGTGTTGGTTAGTGCAGTACTGACCCGGATCCACACACATGATGAAGATTAGGGATGGGGGGGACAGGACTGAAGGTCTCTGAGGGTCTCTTCTTCTCACTGAAGCCTGACAGTGGAATTACGAGCTTTACAGCACATTTTCTAGCGATTGTCTCTCCATAATTCATACCGTTTATCAGTCGGCAGCATCTGCCATCTGCTCTTCTGCGAAGATAAAGAGGCGTTTATGTGGTAGGTGTTTGCGACTGACCTCAGAGCTTATCTGGGAATACAATTTGTTTTTCCCCCTCACCCATAGTCAGATTAAAGCGAACAGTGACCTAAATCTGAGCTGCTGGTCAGGGGAGACGGCAGCAGCAGACCGAGACAAGATTATGGCTGAACGTGCTCAACTGACCACGGGAGAGAGCCTGATGTGGACAGACGGACACAGGAATGACCCTGGGACGATATCAGAACCCTCGTACACATGCCCTCAGTCAGGAGGTGTCCTTCAAAGTCCTGCTGAGGAGGCTGCTTTGTAGGAGGAGGTGGGGGAGCTGCTTCTGTTCTGCTGAAAGACTGTGTGTGAGATTCTCTCTAGCAGACATGCGTTTCTGCAGAGTCATGCAGAAAACACCACTGCTACATGATACTGGAGTGTGTGCATCTGCACTGCATTTACAATAGTGTGCACATGATACACACACTGCACGTGCCCTAGTGAAGCAGCACTGTGTGTAGCATGACTGTACATTTTGCAGAGTCAGGCTCTGGTAAATGATTCATGCTTCTATCAGAGCACAGCTCGACCTCCTGCTGTGGGCTGGTCTAGAGTTCTTTTTGCGCCGAGGACCGGTTTCACGTCAGACAATATTTTCACGGACCGGCCTTTAATGTGTCGCAGTTAAAATAAAATGATACGATTAACAAAAAAATGGTATTTTGTAAATATAATAATAAATGTGAATCCACTGTGAAATTATGTAACTTTATTAGCAGCGTCTTCCTGAAATGCACTAATAACGTCCTCCTCTCTGCCCCTAATGCACTCTGGTCGCTATGGTAACGCATAAACCTTTTTTTCAAAATTAGTTTTCAGTGCTGTTGTGGCGATCCCATTACTTTCATCCAGAATACCGGCAAAGTTGATGTTTCGAACACACTTAGATGCTACAGATGACACTCCGAGCTTTCACTTTCTACTTCCGTGTTTTAACAGAATTTATTCCCTAAAAGGTGTGAAACGGCTTAAAACAAACCTCTGATTTCTGAAGACAGTTATATGAGAGTAATGTGTGTAATTATTCATTTCTGTCGTGATATCTGAGTATTATTGACGGATATTAATCGTCTCTGTTTAAACTTATGACTGCATTCGGTGCTAAACCCCTCCCACAATAACAGCAGCCAATCACAGACGAGTATCACCACCGAACAGACAGAGGGATGATTTTAGTCGTGATGTTTTATCTTCTGTATAAATAAATGTGAAGAAACTGCAGGACATTTTGTCTGTGAGGAGAATAATAATAATAATAATAAATAATAATAATAATAATGATAATATAAATTTTTATTGCGCTTTTCTTAAACTCAAGGTCGCTTTACATGGCAAAATAGCAATAAAAAACAAAAAATAAATTGAAACAGTGACAAGCAAACAGCAGTATTAGGAAATGAGGAGTGAGTGATGGAACAGCACAGACTGAATAGATATTAACTGACTTTTGAAGAGAGACAGAGAGGACGTTAGGCGCAGGTTTAGGGAGTTTAGCGGCAGCAACACTAAATGATCTCCCTCCCGTGGAGGAGAACCTGAATTTAGGAACCGTGAGTAATCCAGTACCAGAAGAGCTCAGTGTAACAGTCTCTATTAAACATCGGGACGTCCCAATAATCTTTGAATTAACGCTGGGGCTTCTATTGGAGGATATACGGTAACCACATTACTGTGATGGCAGTGCACACTTTTGATGAACTGATGGGTGGGAAGCAGGCGAGGTAATAAGGCTGCCCCTCATCTGAAGAGAAATAGAATATGATAGAAAGCAGAGATGTCAAATTGAAGAGATTTCCCCAGCAGATTTATGGAGCTTGGCATTAACGGGATGAATAGGGTGAATTATATTAATAGGAAATCTGCTGTCTTCTCCTCAGGACGGTGTGATGGGTGGAGGCATTACCATGGCGTCACCAGTGGTGCTTCTTTCCGTCGTCTTCTCTTTGCTGTTGTCAGCTGGTGAGTGTCAGTCGTTCTGTATTTAAGGGTGTCGAACTCAGTTTGAGGATTTTGGTTCACCTGGTTCATATCACCTGCCAGAGTGTGTTTGAGGAGGGAAACCACCAAAAGACTGGAGTTTGACAGCCCTGGCGGGAAAAACAAACTTCAAATGTTCATTTTTGCAGTGCCTAACTAAAATGACATCATCTCTTCCTGTCCTCTGTAGATGGTATCAAACCCAGGTTCTTTGAGCCCAGAATCTTTGACAGTAAGTCATGCTAAGTTCTGCTTCCAGATCTATATGTATAGACGGGTCTACTGACCAGCATCTTATACAGTGTTCTGCATTTTATTAGGACGTTTTTAAGTGGCTCTTAATAACGATGATGTAACTTTCTGTCTCAGCCGAGGCCACAGGTTTTGGACCCATATTTGAAGAGGAGCCGTTAGACACCGTGTATGCTGAGGATTCCCCTGAAGCCAAAATCTCCATGAACTGCAGAGTGCGCGCTAATCCACCCGCTACTATCAAGTACGTTCATTTTCTTATATCCAGCTCCGGTCCTGGAGCCCGGTTTCCTGCACAGTTTGGTGATTTCCCTGATCAAGCTCACCTGGTACATCTCACCTGTCAGGTTCAGGGAGTGTGTTTGAGGAAGGAAAATACCAAACTCTGCAGGACAGCGGCCTCCAAGACTGAGTACAATTAGTATTGTTCTAGATAAACTTTAACCAGACCATATTGTACCATGTTATGTGAACGAAACAGCATAGAAACATGCACAAAGTTCTCATTAGCTGACTTGAGACATGGAACCACAACATTTAAGGAGAAATACACACACGATTGCTAATTTTAAACCTATTAGACATTCAGCAGTAACCTGAACGTTCTGGGGACAGACTGAAGGCCTGTGTGGTTTATTAAGCAAAAGGACACAGGAAAAAGATACGAGACATAAAATAACAACTACCATACCACTTTATTTATATAGCACTTATAAAAACAACCAGTGCTGTACAGCCTACTGTAAATGAAAATAAAACAATCAGTAAGAATAAGAGCACATAAAACAGAGGAGACGTAGAACAGACAAGAGAAAAAGAAAAGGCTAAATTTTTTTCACAGCACACTGCATCAAAAGCTAGTGAATAAAAATGGGTTTTAAAACACATTAAAAACACTGACATGCAGGGGCAATTTGTTCCACAACTTTGGTGCAATTATCACCCCTTCATTTCTGATTTGCCTTCAGGACTAAAAGAAGCAACTGATCTGCTGATCGCAGTGATCTGGTTGGAGCAGTAGATCTGCTAAATAACGTGTATATAATAAGGTTATATACAAATACAAGAATTTTAAAACAGACTTGAAAATGAACAGGCTAACGCGAGGCTAAAACATTTGTGATGTGTTCACCCAAACTGGTACCAGTTAAAAAATGAGCAGTGGCATTTTGTACGCGCTGTAGACGTGCAACTGGAGACTGACTAATTCCAACCAGCAGTGCATTACAATAATCCAGGCGTGAGGTCACGAATGCAGGTATCACAGTCTCTAAGTTGGACTACTGATGCAGAGAAGCAGGCTGTAAATAAAACACAGAAACCAACATGGAAATTACAAGTAAATTGCAAGATAATAAGACAAAGCAAAACAAATTATAACAGAGAAAACAAAAGTGAACTCTGACAAACAATTGCGATGGAAAGTAAACAAGAGCGGAAGTGAGAAAACCAGCAGCAGGTGCTGAAAAAGTCGTCGGTGAGCAGGTTATATGATACACATGTTAATACTTGGGTGAGGCAAAAAAGTATACATTTTTACCTTTTTAGTTAAAATACAACATTATTATTTTCAATTTTTAATAAAGATGTAATGATTTAGACCCCGCCCCCTTAAAGATGGCTTCTTCACGTTCCACTCACACCATCCTGTCTACCATCGAGCAGCCCTCACTGACATTGTGTTTCATGGTAAACCATAGTATGGAAATAAAATGCCTTAATGGCACTGGATTAGCTTCATTTGATCGTGAATCGATCGCCGAGCACTACCTTTTAAAATAAACAGCGTAAAAGCAAGAAAACCGAGAGCTACAGAAAACACTGCAATACAGATAGTGTGGGTAGATCTCATGTCATTAAACAAGGGTGTTAGCCAATCATCCATCCCCACTGTGGCATTTAGCAGTTGATTGACATGCAGTACAGCCAATCCAGCCTCTTTTGTAACAAGCGTCACCGCACATAATCGGTCATTGCGCAAGCTACTGCTAAACTCCAGCCAACAAGTCTCCTAGTTAGCGGCTAACAGTTTATTTACTTCTAAAGAAAGGGAGTAAAAACGAGTGGGGGAGCTGGACCAAGTAAGAAACCAAAATCAGACTGTTCATTAAAAAGTACGACACTGACTACACACTGAAAAGTGAGGGGATTATGTCTGGATGATGCAACTCTGACTGTTTCCATTCAGTTTAAGACGTCATTGAAGAAGATAATGGCTAAAACTGTACAGCACTGCACTGAGCCAAACATGTTCATGCTGCTGTGAAAAGTAAGCAATATATATTTTAAATATAAAGTATACTCTGTGTGTGTGTGTAATATATATATAAAATTGTAAAATTTTTTGTAAATTTTTATTGTTGGTAGATTATTTTGATTTAGTCATTTTAAAAGTTGCTCGCAAGGCAAAAAAGTGTGGGCACCCCTGGACTAGATTTACAAAAGTCCTTGTTGCATTGACCACACTCGTACTCAGTCCTAGCGAATCGTCACTTGGTGTGAATAAAAGAAATTAAATGTAATTGTATAAAATCACATTGTACCTGAAAATTCCAGTATTGATATACAGCTTCCTTTCATAGTAAAATGTGCCACATGTAGAATCGCTGAGAACGTGCTGAGGTGTTTATATTGCTACATATAAGTGTATATATTTTATAACAGCATTGTGTTTGCAGGTGGTGGCATAATAATTGGGAGATCAAACTAATGGAGCAGCCGGATGAGCACTACAGTCTAGTGGGAGGAAACCTCGTCATCACCAATCCAGATAAAAGCAAGCATGCTGGGAAATATGTGTGTGTGGCCAAGAATGTTTATGGCACTACCATCAGCAAAGAGGCTACTGTTAAGTTTGGATGTAAGCAGTAGACGTCTTTGCGAAGTTTGTCAATCTCTTTTGTAGGATCATAATTCTTAAAGTCATGAAGTCATTTGGTCTCAATGAATAATTAAGCCAGTAGAATCTAAAGTGTTGCCAAGGTAACTTGAGGCAAAATAATAACAAAGTATATATTTTTATAAAATAATATGTTTTTCCTTAGTTCTGGACCAGTTTCCTACTGATGAGAGAGAGGCTGTGTATGTTAAAGAAGGACAGGGGGCGGTGCTTCTTTGTGCCCCACCCACTCGTTATCCAGGTAAGTGCTTTTACTCTAGGACTCTAATGACCAGGTATTAATTTCAGATTCTTCAAATCAGAAAATAATGACTTGAGGAAGAGTGTGGAAATTACTTGACAATTTAAATGGCTACAACTTCCATGTCCTTGTCCCTCCCTCTCCCCTGCACTCCCCCCGGCTCTAAAGCCCCTCCCCAAATTAAATGCTGCCCCAAGTAAACAGCATGGAGCACACAGATAAAAATTAAACATGACCTAAACCCCACACTGCTGCAAACCAAGGATATTATCGTTAGTGAAATAACAAAAACTAAAAGTAAAAAACATTTTTGTTAGCTGAAATAAAATAAACTGAAACTGTAATGAGCCTTCACAAAACTGACTAAAATAAATTGAATTTCTGGAGAAAATGTGTTTAGTTTTTATTTGTGTCTCATGCATTAGTATAAAGTCTAGTTTCCGGTTGTTTATTTTTTCTTGCTGTGCTGCATTGTGCCAGCAGATGGCAGTATGTCAGTCAAGTCATCTGTGTTGCCGCGGTCCATCCACACCTAGCGTCATGTCAGTCCAGTTTAGGATTACTTTGAATATGACTGAGTTTTGGATAAAAGCAAGTGTCTTGTAGTGGAATGAGATCAATATGTGGGACATTACTAAAGAAAAATCCCACGAACCTTAGAGTTCACTTGAAAAGCCAAAGTTTGCACAAGACAGCTAACCTAGCTTAGCACTAAGAAGGTAAAGGAGCATGTGCAACCCTCACCCACAGGATCAGAAGGTGAACTCAGTGAGATACGTCCTAAAACAACCTCACATAAACATTAATGCAACACTTTACAAAAAAAAATAAAACTGAAAATAATAAAAACTTAACTGAAACCAAACATTTTCAAAAAAATAAAAACTATAATATAAACTAAACTAGCAAACAAATGATAAAAACAAATTAAAATTAAAATAGAATTGATCATCTGAAGTCAAAACGAAATAAAAATAAAAACTAATGAAAACAGCAAACTATTAAAATCTTGCTGCAAACCTCATTTCCAGAAAAGTTAATGTTTTACCAACTGATTCAATTGTATTTTGCAAATATACCCAAATTTGACATTTGATTCCTGGAGCAATCACAATAAAAGTTGGGACAGAGGCGCATTTAATGTTTTAGTAGTTTTATAGACATTTTAATTCAGTTTTTGGTTGACATACAGTATAGCTTCACCTGCTCAGCAGCCATTGTCTAAATCTCCTCTTCATGATGAGCCTTATACTTTCAGTAGAGACTAGATCTGGAGTTGGCAGCAGGTCAGTCAAGCCCACACACTCTGTTTGTACAAAGCCAGGTTGTTATAGCCTGTGCAGAACGTGGTCTGCCATTGTTCTGCTAAAATAAACATGGCTGCCACGGAATGTCTCAGAGTCAATGGTACCTTCACGTACATGCAACTCTCCCATGCTGTGGGCACTGACGCCCCTATATAAGATAAGATCATCCTTCATTGTCACTCAAATGGAAATATGCAATGTTATGGCAGAAGGAGCAGCAGACAGAGTACTAAAACGATAAATAAAATAAAAAAAATTACAAGTAAGATAGAAGTAAATATTTACACAAGTAAAATAAATCACAAAAATCAGAATCAGAATCAGAATCAGAATCGCGTTTATTGGCCAAGTATGTGAGTAAACACACACAAGGAATTAGATTCCGGTCGATGGCGTCTCTCAGCAGTATAAAAACAACAACAATATGTAAAGATACAATGAACAAAATGCTGAACAAATATAATGTACACTAATATACAATCTACAATATGAATATGTGATATGGATTTATATTTATAAATATAAGGT
>JBBIGC010088160.1:0-10193 GCA_037576955.1 Lepidarchus adonis
ATATAAAATGAAAATGAGTCTGTAGCCACTGAAATCAGGTGGTTAGTGTTTATTCCATTGTCATTTAAACACTGCAGATGTCTTCTCCCCTTGTTTGGCCTTTCAGTGATATTAATTCGATCATTTTTTCTTGTGGTCCGTCAGAGTTCAAATACCTGCATATCAGAGATGTCTGTTCGATATCAGTCACGTCACACGACTCATCACAGGCAATTGAGTAAGCTGGTGCTGAATTGATGAAGTCCGAAAATAGGCACTCTGATATTTGAATGAATGAATCCTTCATGTAGTCGCCATCGGTGAATGGTTTCCCTCGCCTTATTATCTCCCACGCTGCAGCAGTGGTAGAGTTTGGAGATGCAATCCACTTCTTCAGACTGTTTTTGCGGTCCTCTAATTTCGCCACAAGCACTGCAATTGCACTTTTTATGCTCGGCTGCAAATGTAGCATGTTTTAGCTGGAAATGCCGCTCTAAATTGCTCTTCTTGTTATTCTCATTGCAAATCAAACGTTTCTGTCCATTTTTCCTTAAATATTCTGTGTTCATCAGCCAACTTTCTCTTTTTGCCTTTGGGATCCATGGCCCATTAGCCACATCGTTTGTTTACAACAGCCACCTGCCTGCCACCATGCTGCACTGTGTGTCGCAGGCTATGACGTTTACCCGTTACCATAGCGACCAGAGCGCATTTTAGGGCGTTACTCTAAATCTTGGCGCATTTCGCATTTCACTTTATTTACACTGCTAATAAAGTTACATAATTACACGGTGTTAAAGTATCACCACAAACTCCAAGCTAACTAACAAAATAAACAAAAATATATAAAAAAAAGTTTAATTAATAAATAAAAACATTTTTGTCAAGGCCAAAAAGAGCCACAGCAAGGTGGCTAAAGAGCCGCATGCGGCTCTGGAGCCGCAGGTTGCCGACCCCTGGCCTAGTTACTTGCAGAAAATAACATTTGTAGTAAAGTTTACTTCATTTGCTTTTGATAATGTCCATTACAAACAGGAGTCTCTGCTCCAATGAGGAACTAAAGAAGAAGGTGGTGTAAAGAAGAATGTAGTGTAAAGAAGAAGGTGGTGTAAAGAAAGTGGTGTAAAGAAGAAGGAAGAAGGTAGTGTAAAAAATAAGGTAGTGTAAAGAAGAAGGAAGAAGGTAGTTTAAAGAAGAAGGTGGTGTAAAGAAGAAGGTGGTGTAAAGAATGACGTGGTGTAAAGAAGAAGGTAGTGTGAAAAAGAAGGTAGTGTAAAGAAGAAGGTGGTGTAAAGAAGGACTTGGTGTAAAAAAGAAGGTAGTGTAAAGAAGAAGGAAGAAGGTAGTGTAAAAAAGAAGGTAGTGTAAAGAAGAAGGAAGAAGGTAGTGTAAAAAATAAGGTAGTGTAAAGAAGAAGGAAGAAGGTAGTTTAAAGAAGGACGTGGTGTAAAGAAGAAGGTGGTGTAAAGAAGGACGTGGTGTAAAGAAGAAGGTGGTGTAAAGAAGGATGTGGTGTAAAGAAGGACGTGGTGTAAAGAAGAAGGTGGTGTAAAGAAGGATGTGGTGTAAAGAAGAAGGTGGTGTAAAGAAGGATGTGGTGTAAAGAAGGACGTGGTGTAAAGAAGGACGTGGTGTAAAGAAGAAGGTGGTGTAAAGAAGGATGTGGTGTAAAGAAGAAGGTAGTGTAAAGAAGGACGTGGTGTAAAGAAGAAGGTAGTGTGACACTGAGGACTTCAGACGCTATGCTAATGAAGTAGACTCCAAAATACAAACCCCATGTCCAGAAATGTTGGACATGCAGTTTTCCAAAATGCAATTAAAAGAAAAGATTTGTGATGTTAAAAGTAAACCTTAATTTCACAGGTGTGTGTGTTGTGTCTACGAAGATATCGGAGTTTGACGCACAATGCTTAATGGAACATGAATCACACACGAACCTTTTGGAGGAGTTCTGGTTGTTGAAACCTCGTCGCCGTTTGGGTTTCCCTGAGAACGACGCCTTCTTTCTCTTCCCTCCTCGGCCAGAGCTGCTCCTGAAATATGTTGAAGAGCCGTACTCTTCATCATCACGCACATCATCCTCAGAATAGCCCCGTGTTGTGTCAATCCACCCTGAGCTCTCGGTTTGCTCCTCAGCTTGATGAAGAAAGAAGATTTAAGTTAATTAAAATGTGTGTGTGTTCTGCAGGTTTCAACAAGTAAAATCTAAGAATTTTTAGACCTTTGTAAGAACATTGTGAATTAAATTTAAGTCCAATTTCACATCAACACTGATAAAAAATTCTTTAAATTTTAGCTGTGATTATATATTTTTATAATATATATTTATAGAAATATTAATATTTATAATGTGACTTTTGTACCTTTACACCACACTTATAGTGCCTATAATGCCTATACACAATGACTGCATAATGAGTTGGACAATGAACTTTACATCGCTTTAAATGGTTTTAGAACAAATTTGATTTTAACATTAAATGCATAATTCTCATGAATTCTCAGCAGGTTGCCATTTAGATCAGCCTCCTTAGTTTCATTTCTAGTTTTATCACAGTGTGCTACACCTGGAAATAAAGAACTTTTTAAATGTTTTACATTTTAGACTTAAGACCCAACAGAAACCCGCAACTCTGTCTGTGTGTGTGTGTGTGTGTGTGTGTGTGTGTGTGTGTGTGTGTGTGTGTGTGTGTGTGTGAAGTTCAATTGTTAAAAATGTATAACACAACTTAAATTCCATTTTAAAAGAAATATTAAATGTAATGTTGTATATACAATCTTATGCTTAAGTTTTGCACCCCTTGATAAATAACATTTTGTTGATTTTGTAATTGAAAATATATTAACAGTCTCTAGGACATGGGAAAAATGTCAGCAAATATTGATGCATAGTTTTTATGTCATGAATTGAGCAAAAATAAAAACATTATTTTGGCACTGTGCAAAAGTTTGTGCCCCCTACATAATCAGTACTTAGTAACACCTCCTCTGCAGATTTCACAGCTTCAAACGCTAAAAGTCTTTCAGTTCTTATACTTGGAATTTTCTCCCATTCTTCCTGCAAAAGGTTCTAGTTCTGTAATGTTCTATTTGTATGTAAAAAATTTATTTTTTTTAATTACTAAATATTTACTTATTGACTTTTTAATACTTTGTAGAAACACGTGTGTGCGCATGTGAGACATGCTGAAATGTCACTCATTCTTTTTAATTATTAAAAATATTATAATTTTTCCACAATTGGTTGAAGAGGTGTTCAAATTATTGTCAAATGTGCACCACATGCAATTTAAATGCTGAAGCACTTACCAGGCAGCTGCCATGATGAGTATTTCTGTAGCAGTTCGATGAGCTCAGCTCCATATTTCTCCAGCTTGTCCTCAGTCACACCGTCAATCTGCAGCAGCACCTCCGGGTCGGCAGAGAGCGTCTCTGCACAGCAATCAATCACAATCACTCTATATACATGCAGAATCTATATGCAGAATTTCACCCAACTACCTGCATGCACTCAAATGTTTCTTGCAATGTTGCATTTTGTTTCAAACAGCCGTTATTAAAGTGAACACACTCACTGTGTTAAAAATAAATGGATGTTGAGATAGAAAACTATAACTTTTCAGCTTTGTCAGTTAGAGAAATTGGTCAAATTCAGAATTATGATGAGGTTTTATAGGTTTAGTAACTCACCAGCAATCTTTTTCAGGGTGCTAGTGGAGAAAATGTTGTAATAGTGAAGACCAAAGACTTTGCCCAGCTTCTTACACAGCTCATTGAGCTCTTCCAAACACTTCTTCACCATCTCCTCCCTCTTCGAAACATTCTTGGTCACAGAGGCTCTGTGTTTTCTAATAGTAGAGGCACTCTCAGTTTCAAGGAATTGCACCTGTAATGAAACATTTACAGCAATATATTACCCAAGAGGGCTAAACCAAAAAAATGTAGAAGACAAATTACTGCGTAAAATAAAGTGAAGATTATCATTTGTTCATATTCCCCATCCAATTAGTACTTCCCGATAAACCATTTTATCCTTGGATACAGATAATACGAATATGGCTCTACTGCAAACTAAAAAACTCAATGTACTGCGGTGTAGGAAAGGAAATAAAATGAATAGACAGATGCACAAATGTTTTTAGGTTAAAGAAAACGTGTGCAGCCTCAACCTGCAAACTGCCACTGAGGACATTCATGGCTTTAGGGCCAGTCAGGATGTAGGCCACAGCTTGGCCGTTGTTGGTGATGTACAAATCCTCCACCAGGATGTGATCCAGCACCAGCTTCTTAAACAGCCGGTCTGCGTTGTGTCTGGAGTACGCTGCTCCAATCCCAAACATGCCTGACTGGATCCGTGCGCTTTTAGACCCTGTGGAGAAAATTCCCTGTCAACATGTACTACATTGATCCTCAGTTGAATAAAGACGACTAATTTGTGAGCCTCTTACCCAAGAAAATGTCAACAAGCATGTTCAGAGTGAGTCTGTTTCGCTGTAATTTTCTATACAGGTTGCCACAGTTTTCCTGCACAAATTGCACAATCTTCTTCACATCCTCAGTCACATTTCTGGCTTTGTATTGCTGGAAAAAAGTCAAATTTGAGTAAATTGCAGGAAGATTAAAAGTAGAAAAGTGAAAAAAATCTGAAGATAATTGAAAGAGGCTCTTACATGTGGTCGAGAGCAATTATCACAGATGACTTCAGGATGCTCCTTGCAAAAGTCAGGATTGAATTTGTGCTCACCAAAGTATGCAAGCAGCTGTAGCCTTCTACACTCTGCCACATTCTCACAGAAATGCACCATGCTGTGCAGGTTGTTAGTGTGGGTAGCTCTAGAATGGTGGTTGCCATCCTTGTCCACTGAAATGATATTATTCAACCTTAATTATTTCTGTTCATTTCTGTTTCTCATCAAAACTGACACCTGGGACATCCTTTAGGAGCATCCTCATATCTCAAGTTGTCTCAGTTGCAACATTTTCTTTCAGTACATAGTGTGTAAAAGTGTGAACATGTGTACATACGCATATATACACATTTTTCTTTTAGAATTTACTTGATTTCTATTTCTACTCTGTATGTTCCTCGGAGCAGCTCAGGTTACATTTCATACTCATATAACCTAGTATGTGACGAATAATGCATCTTGAATCTACATTAAATTCTTCACAGCACATCTGAAATACTAAAACACAAAATATTACATCAGCAAATAATGTCAAAGGTAACACTTCTAACCCACAGGACACATACTGGCAATGAGTCTTTTGATGCGTATGACGTCGTTGTATGAATAGAACAGCACACAGTGGGAGATCTCGCCATCGCGGCCAGCTCGTCCCGACTCCTGGTAGTAACCCTCCACCGATTTGGGCAGACTGGCATGGATCACATAGCGCACGTCAGGTTTGTCAATGCCCATGCCAAATGCAATTGTGGCACACATGACCTAGGAAGGGCACAGTGAAAAAGTTTAATGTGTCAATGAGCAGTAACAAGTAAATATTCTCAAAACCACGTCCAAAAACATGGATTAATGCAACTCATTATTACAATATGCAATTTCTTGCTTATTTTAAGCATAGATCACTAGATTCCTAAAGTTGTTTAATACCAAGATGAGACGAGTGAACGTTCCCAACTACAGTAAAAACTTACTTCTCTCTTCAGTTCATGAAATGATACTTTAATGACTTTAAACAGTAAATGCTAAAAATTATACAACTACAGCAAATAATATGAACGCTCAACAAGACCAGCGATGTACTATTTTTAAAAATTAGGAATAAATATAAGGAATGCTCTCACTTGACAGCCATCCTGGTTGATCCATTTGTTCTGGACATATTCTCTGTCGCTGTCTTGTAACCCTGCGTGATAAGCCAGCGCTGCAATCCCCGCTCCCTGAAGCCTATCTGCCATGTTGTCACAATCATTACGTGACAGGCAATACACAATCCCAGAATCCCCTGTGTGAAAAGAACAAATTTAAATGGAATTTTTGAAAACGTATTTTAAAATGGAGTCATTCAAATAGCTTAAATGCATTAGTTTAGCAGACTCACGGGGGTAATGCTTCTTGATCCAGGTAATGCAGTCCTCATCCACTTTCTTGGGTTTTTTAGGCAGGACAGAGTATTTGAGATTGTGTCTATTGAAGCTCATTGTAAATCTGTGAAAAAAAGAAAATCTACTGACTGAATAAAAGTTTTGGGAATACAATAATTGAATTTATTTTTACATGTACATACGTCATAAAGCTGCATGCACTGAGCTGTTATAAACAGGAAGAAAATGTCTACAAGTAGGAACAGCACTTGATATTTTGGCTCCATAGAAAACTTAAAAGCAGAACAACTAAGTGCATTGTTTTGCTATTTGAGTGAATCAGACAGACAGTTTTGACATTGAGACTAACACTTGAGGCCGAGCCATAGACAGCTGATTGAGAATATCCTTCTGGACTCGAGGTGTGGCAGTGGCTGTCAGGGCCATGACAGGAACATTGGGAAACTTTTGCCGTAATTCATGCAACCTCTTGTAGTCTGGCCGAAAGTCATGTCCCCACTATAAAAAAAAATAGATATATTAATAAAAAAAAAATCATTAATTTTTATTAAATAATTTTATATATATATACACACACACAAATGATAAAAAAAATTTCATGGTTGGATCTTGGAAGATTCAACTTGCTACAAGAAGAAATGGGAGACATTTATTAACAACACTAACACAGGTGGTCGGGGGGTTGAATTGTATAAGCGGGTCTCTCAGCTCCATCACTGCTGAGGTGAGACACAGTATCAGTCATTTGGAATTTCTTAAATAACCCTGAGGTTATGGAACAAAAAAGTCAAGTGGAAGAATCAAACATGGGACACTGAAGGTGGAAGAAAGTTTTATTCTCTGATGAAAAAAATTGAACATTGATGGTCCTGATTGTTTCCAATGTTATTGGCACTGATCCCACCAGAGATGTTTTCTCCACAGTGGAGGAGGTGCCAGAATGGTCTGGGTGCTGTTTCCTTCAGTGGAACCATGGTTCAGGAGGTGCAGGGGCATCAAACGCTTACTGGCTTCGTCCAGATGTTGCAGAGAACATACCTCATGACTGAAGACCGTCATCTGTGTGGTAATGACTGGGTTTTTCAACAGGACAATGCTACAGTACACAATGCCTGTCCTGCATGCTTCTCTGATCTAAATCCAATTGGGAAATTTTGGGAATGGATGGGAAGAGAAGTTTATAAAACTGTAGACCCTTCGTGCGGCGTCTTCACCACTTGGAGAAATGTTCTCACCTCATGGAAACACCTGCATCAAGCATGAAGTGATAAACAAGAACGGTGGAGCTGCTCATCACTGAGTTCATGTTTGGAGCTTTGATTTCTGTTTTGGGAGGGTTACTGTTTTTTTTGGAGGTGTGTCCCTAAACTGTTGTTTCAGAGTTGTTTTCCAATACACTGCGCAAAATTTTTTTATGTCTTACTACCATTTCTTCTTGTAGATATTGAAGTTCTACTTGGAACCCTGTTGCTTAACCCTGTTGCTTTGTCAAGTGACCTTAAACTTTTGATCAGGACTGTATTTAGGGATGTGACAAAATATTGATATGGCGATATATCGTCATCCTTGCTTACATGATACGATAATCACATGGCAATATCGATATTTTAATTAATAAACATTTGCCACCAATTTGAGTCACTGGTGTTGCTCCTTCATGTCTCCTCTGGGAGGCGCTGAAGAGCAACTCAACAGTGAGACACACAGAAGACTCGACTGAGAAACGCCCTGATATAAGTGTGGGGTCACTTTGCTTCGCTTTTAGAACATTGACGGAACAGAACGTGGATTAGTTTATAACGACCGTCTCTCTGCTTTTCTCTTTCCTGCACGAAGCCTAAACCCCGGATGTAGATAAACAGGCATCATGCTGAACTGTCCTCAACAATGAAGTGTAAAGTCAAAGTGATTTTCTGTCATTGTGAACACACCACTGCACACAGTCACCACAGTAAAATGTGTCTCTGCATTTAACCATCACACGTGGAGCAGTGAGCAGCTATCAACAGCGCCCGGGCAGCAGTGACGTGGGGACGGTAGTTTGTTCAAGGTTCCTCAGTGGTTCCTCAGTGGTTCCTCAGTGGTTCCTCAGTGGTGCCCGGGCTGGGACTTGAACCTGCGACCTTCTGAATCCAGAGGCAAAATCCGAATCACTAGGCCTCCACTGCCCCAACAATAATTTAGATTTTTTTTAAAAACGTATCGCTCTGTAATTCGTTTCAGGATAGAGAGTAAACTAGAAACTGTACTGGTGCACTCACCTTCCAAACACACAGTACTGATGTTATTGGGAATGACATGGACATTTTTTCCTTCCTCATCTCTTCTGACCATTTTTGCACTAGTTTTACATTTGGCATTGGGCAATACTGGTAACATGAGTCGATAGCTGGACCCTACAGAGTTGGCACAGGTCGTCTAGCTCTTCCAGCATGGCACAACAAGTATGCCAATGCCTGAAGGTTTGCTGTGTGTCTCAGCACAGTCTCATGAGCATGGAATAGAATCTAGGAGACAGGCACTATCAGAGCTTTCAAGGCCACAGAAGGTTCTTAACCCATCAGCAGAACCGGAATCTGCTCCTTTGTACAAGGAGTAACAGGATGAGCACAGCCAAAGCCCTTTAAAATGACCTACAAAGTGACCTCCAGCAGGCCACTTGTGTGAATGTCTTTAACCTAAATGCCACTTGTGGGCCAGGTGGGCAATGCCTGCCCTCGTGTGGTGCATGTATGCATGCAGTTCCTGGAGGATGAAGGAATTGATAACATTGGCCACCACTCTCGCCTGAACACCTCCAAATTGAACATTATGATTTGGTCCATTTGATGCTGGAGGTTGCACCTTAGACTGTCCGGGAGCTCAGCGATGCCCGGGTCCATCATCTCGACTTGGTCAAGCATGAATATAACCATGTGGGGGCCACACAAACTACGGACCACCATTTTGAGTTGCTGCAATGAATGGCAAAAAGGACTGGCCTGCTGCATCATTCTCTCACTTCAATATTTGAAATGAAATGATCCTTTTAAAAGGGCTGAATTCAGTCAAACAATGTATTGATTTCATTAAATAGATATATTAACAAATATAGATATGCATAATGATTTTTATCCCATTAAGATCTGATGCGTCTTCAAAGTGTTGAAACGTGCATGTTAAAATCATTCCTGAGTTTAAAGAGCAAAGACGCTCAGGCTTTAAGAGCAGAATGCTGTGTTTACCATTTAAAAATCAAATCATTAACTATACAAAAGAAGCTGAAGAGCACAGCTTACCTGGCTGACACAGTGAGCCTCATCAATGACAAAGCGAGCAAGCAGGCCTCTCTCATACAGGTTCTGCAGAGCACTGATCATTCTTCCACTAGCGGAGATCTAGGAGACAAACTCCAGCTCAGCATAGATGTGCACACACACAACTAAGAAGTTATACGTCAAAGATCACAAATCACATCTTTACAATTTATCAGCTGTATTATGTAAAATACAAAAATGAAAGAAATGTAGTTGTTTTTTGTAAGGTATTTGTAAATGTATACATTGATGAGGCCTTAATATAAGATGCATGTGTATTCTGTTTGCTAACTGGTTTCCAAAAGGTGATTGATGCTTAGAAATTGTTTAAAATGTGAACATCTCAAGAACCGACCTTTTCAGGAGTGGCATAGAGCAGTTTGATGATCGGATCCTTCTTAGAGAGCTGCATATATATCTTTCCAGATTCAACGTCACTTTTATCCCCAGATAAGCTAGTGGCAGGAATCTGGGAAAAAATGAAAACCCAAAAAGTTATCTTCTTGATTAAAAAAAAAAAAAAACAGCAACATTGTATTATTTCCAATATACTTCAATCTGATGAAACTGAAGACACATGTAATGGTTTATTAAAAAGGTGAACCTTACATCTAAAGTGGTGAGCTTCTGGACCTGGTCCACAATAAGGGAACGCAAAGGGGAGATCACGATAGACACCCCAACAGACACACATGCAGGAAGCTGGTAGCAAAGACTTTTACCACCTCCTGCAAAGAAGCCCCAACAAAAGGTGCACACATTAGTTCACATCACAAAAATATGACATTCACCTGAAGCAGTTCAAATTAACTATATTATCCCTTGAAAATAATAATGGTGATATTAGC
>JBBIGC010088191.1:0-10192 GCA_037576955.1 Lepidarchus adonis
GCAAGGTAAACAATATATATTTTAAATATAAAGTCTCTCTCTCTCTCTCTCTCTCTCTCTCTCTCTCTCTCTCTCTCATTTTTTTATAGCATTTTTATTGTTGGTAGATCTTTTTGACTTGGTCAAGCCAAAAAAAGTGTGAGCACCCCTGCTCTAGGTTGACGGTATGGAACAGACAGACTCACTGAGATACCCTGATGATGGGGTTCTTTCCATCGACAGAGTGCTGATCCACTGTAAGGGAGAGACCACGCCTACTTTCTGCCGAAGGAGGGAATGACACCAGTGACACTGTATGAGGAAACTGGGAACTCTCTTCCCCTTGAAGCCTTGCTGGTGTACACTGATAGTAACAATGCCCACTGCAGAGAAGATAAAGAATTGCAAAGACTCTGACATTTTGTGGAGACATGCAGTACATCATTTCATGATGGTAAACTGCATCTTCCATACTAACCAGTACAATTTAGAGTGCTCCACTAAGGTGTACGAATCCCCATCCCCAATGAACATTCCACAGTTTTCACAGATGAAGCATTCTGAATGATACTTGTGCTCTCCAGCCACCTGCAGGGAAAGAGGAAGAGGATACGAATAAACAGCTTAATTCACTTATTGTTTAGCAAACGTAATGCTAAATTCAATGGCGGGACAGAAAGAACGGATGTGTGGAGGGAGTGGGGAGAGAGGGCGTCAATGATATCACCACTTACGATATGAGCTGGAGCTGCACAATGAATGGAAGGAAGTGAGTGAAAGAGAGTAGGAGGGACTGTGTAATTTGAGACTAGTAAGGGGATTGGGCAACAAACAGAAATACTCTAATCCCCCCCACTAGATTAGGAGCATTGAATGCCTAAACCAAATAAATCTAACCTACTTAGAGTGGTACATTGATCCCATGACTTTTCTGTAGCTTCCTTGTTCATATAGTCTGTTGTCGCTGACAGAAACGAATTGTGTGCCTTAAAATGGGATTTTAATACAATATGATTTTTAAAATAATTTTGAACAAATTGTTCATCAAATCTTTACACAATGTTAAAGGTTTCAGTGTATTTATGTATATTTAGAAAATGAGCGTCATGATTTTTCCTGACAGCAATAAAATGATACAGTACAGTAAATGTCCAAATAAACAACAATTATACAATAAAACAGACCCATGTATTATTTATAACAACTTATTTTTGTTTTAACACGTATATAATGGCACATGGAACAGACTAAGACACCTGCCACATTGCATGTTTGATCTGCAGTACTCAAATAATTTGGGAAATATTTCATTGACTTTTTTCTAGCTAATATTGTTTAGTCAAGTCAAGTCAATTTTAGTTGTATAGCTCTTTTTACAACTGACGTTGTCAAAAAGCAGCTGTACAGAATTTACAGAATCTGGGTCCGAGCCACTAGTGAGCAAACCAAAGGCGACATATATTATAGACTGAAAACTGAACACAGCCAGTCACATGTTGAGGTCTAACTCATCTACAGGAATTTTACTAGGTCAGTGTTATTGGGTCAACTCCCCTATAACTGCATGTTGATATAATATACATTATTTATACATGTCTCATTTAACAAATATGTTGAAAAACACTAAGATACTTTCTGTACATTTTATTTTATATTTTACATTTATATTATATTTATATAGACAGACAGACAGACAGACAGACAGACAGACAGACAACTGTGTTTAGTCTTTTTAAGTCATAATGACAAAACAAACTACCCTAACAATCCTGATCAAAAGTTTACATACCCTGGTGATTTGGCCTGATAACATGCACACATTGACACAAACGAGTTTGAACGGCTATTAAAGGAACCATCTTCACCTGTGATCTGTTTGCTTGTAATTAATGGGTGAATATAAAAGGTTAATGAGTTTCTGGACTCCTGACAGACCCTTGCATCTTTCATCCAGTGCTACACTAATGTTTTTTGGATTCTAAGTCATGGTGAAAGCAAAATAAATGTCAAAGGATCTGTGGGAAAAGGTAGTTAGAATCTATTAAACCAAACCACACTCAGGTAGACCAACTAAAATTTCAGTAACAACTGACAGTAAAATTGTTCAGTATGCAAAGAAAAACCCACAAATAACTTCAGGTGAAATACAGGACTCTCTGAAAAAATGTGGTGTGGCTGTTTCAAGATGCACAATAAGGAGGCACCTGAAGAAAGATGGGCTGCATGGTCGAGTTGACAGAAGGATGCTATTACTACACAAATGCCACGAAGTTTCCCACTTACAATATGCCAAACAGCACAGAGACAAGTCTCAAACCTTCTGGCACAAAGATATTTGGATGGTGAGACTAAAATGGACCTTTTTGGCCACAACCATAAATGCTACATTTGGAGAAGTCAACAGGCCTATGATGAAAGGTTCACCATTCCTACTGTAAAACACTGATTTTGGGATGTGTGAGCTACAAAGGCACAGAAAATTTGGTCAGAATTGATGGCAAGATGAATGCAGTAGGTTATCAAAAAATACTGAAGGAATATTTTCACACATCAGCTCGGAAGCTGCGCATGGGACGTACTTGAACATTCCAACATGACAATGATCCAAAACACAAAGCCAAGTCGACCTGTCATTGGTTACAGCAAGATAAAGTGAAGGTTCTGGAGTGGCCATCTCAGTCTCCTGACCTCAAAATCATTGAGTCACTCTGGGGAGACATTAAACATGCAGTTCATGCAAGAGCTCAAGAATTTACTGGAACTGGAGGCTTTTTGCAGCAAGAATGAGCAGCTTTACCATCTGAGAAGATAAAGAGCCTCATCCATGACTACCACAAAAGACTTCAAACTGTCATTGATGTTAAAGGGGGCAACACACTGTATTAAGAACTGGGGTGTGTAAACTTTTGATCAGGGTCATTTGGGTTGTTTGTGTTGTGATTATGATTTAAAGAGTAAACACAGTTGATTGATAATAAATGGCTTCAGCCAAACACTAACCATGAGTGAAAGAAAAGTATTTGTGTTATCATTCATATTTTCTGAAAAATGGTTAAGAAATCAAACATTCTTTCAAGGTATGTAAACTTATCAGCTTGAGACTGTATATACAGTCTTATGCAGAAGTTTGGGTACCCCTTCAAAAATTACACATTTTGGGGATTTTGTAATTGAAAAGATTTCTCTAGGACATGGAAAAATACACAATATTTTCTGCAAACATTGATGCATAGTTACTTTATGCCATAAATTGAACAAAAATAAAAAATAAAATCATTATTATGGCGCTGTGCAAACGTTTGGGCACCCTACGTAATCAGTACTTGGTAACGCCTCCTCTGGCAAATATCACAGCTTGCAAATGCTTTTTAGAGCTAAAAATCTTTCAATTTTTGTGCTTGGGATTTTCTTACATTCTTCCTTGAAAAAGGCTTCTAGTTCTGTTATATTCTTTGATTGTGTTAAATGCGCAGGTCTTTTAAGATCTACCCACAAATTTTCAATTCAAATCAGGGAACTGTGATGGCCATTTCAAAACCTTCAGCTTGTGTCTCTTGAGGTCGTCCATGATGGATTTCAAGGTATGTTTAAGTTCATTGTCCTGTTGTAGAAGCTCATCCTCTTTTCAGCTTCAGCTTTTTTACAAACGGTGTGATGTCTGCTTTCAAAATTTGCTGGTATTTAGTGGAATTCAGGTAAGGTTTTCTTCTGTTGACAGTGGAACGGTGCACCACCACTCCTGAGTCTGCTAAATCTTCCTGCAGGTTTTTTTTTTGCAGTCAATGGGGATTTTAATTTGTCTTTCTGACCAGCATATGAGCAGTTTTCTCAGAGAGTTTTCTTGGTCTTCCAGATCTCATCTTGAACTGCTATCTCTTAATTACATTTCTCACTGTGGAAACTGCAAGCTAACAATGCTTTGCTGTCTTCTTGTAGACTTCTCCTGCATTGTGGGCACAGCTGTTTAAAGGAACCCATGGTTGTTGAGTGTCCACAAGTGTGTGCACAAGGTCGGAAGAATCAGAGTATTTGTAAAGCTTTGAAATGACAGCTGTTGCCATGCATCAGATCTACTGAGCTGATTAAGGTCTGAAACCTTGTAAAAAAAATTTTAACTTTGGAACTCTTAGGGTGCCCAAACCTTTGCACAATGCCATAATAATGTTTTTTTTAATATTATATTTTTGTTCCATTTATGGCATAAAATAAATATGCATCAATGTTTGCTAAAAATATGTGTATTGGTTTTCCATGTCCTAGAGAGACTGAAAGCTTTTCAATCACAAAATCACCAAAATGGTGGATTCTCACTGAAGGCATCAAAACTATGAATGAACACATGTAGTTAGTGGAATTTCTTGCTTTATCAATGGAGTTGGGACCATCAGCAGAAGAGAGGTCAGGTTACTACACGGCCTACAGCCCTATTGGACACCTGTTAAAATTCATATTATGGCAAGAACCAATCAGCTAACTAAAGAAAAATGAGTGGCCATGATTACTTTAAGAAATGAAGGTCAGTCAGTCCGGAAAATTTCAAAAACTTTAATTGTGTTCCCAAGTGGTTGTGTTTAGTTGGACGATTATTTATTTTTCAACAGGACAATGACAATGAAGGCAAAAGGGCCAACAAGTGCTAAACACCTCTGGGAAAACCATTGTTTTCTCTGTTGGAAAACCATTTCAGGTGACTACTTGAAGCTCATCGAGAGAATGCCAAGAGTGTGCAAAGCAGTAATCAGAGCAAAGGGTGGCTATTTTAAAGAAACAAGAATATAAAACATGTTTTCAGTTATTTCACCTTTTTTGTTAAGTACGGTACATAATTCCATATGTGTTCATTCATAGTTTTGATGCCTTCAGTGAGAATCTACCAATGTAAATGGTCATGAAAAAAAAACCCATATTGAATGAGAAGGTGTGTTCAAACTTTTGGCCTGTACTGTATGTATGTATAGAACTACAGAACTACACACAAAGAACTGGTCAATGACCTGAAGACAGCTGTGACCACAATAACAACGGTTACTATTAGTAACGAACTACATTGTCATGGATTAAAATCCTGCTTAAACCAGCACATGTCCAGGCCCATCTGAAGTTTGCCAGAGACCATCTGGAGGTTCCAGAGGAGGATTGAGAAAATGTCATGTGGTCAGATAAGACCAAAATGGAACTCTTTGGTATAAACGTCACTTGCCATGTTTGGAGGGGGAAGAATGCAGAGTTACATCCTAAGAACACCATACCCTCTGTGAAGCATGGGGGTGCTTTGGGGCTGCTTTTCTGTAAAGGGGACAAGACGACTGATCCGTATTAAATAAAGGATGAATGGGGCCATGTATTGTGAGATTTTGGGCAAAAACCTCCTTCCATCAGTGAGAGCATGTGAAAATGAAGATGAAACGTGGCTGGATCTTAAAGAATGACAATGATCCCAAACACACTGCCTGGGTAACGAAGGAGTGGCTACGTAAAAAGCATTTCAAGGTTCTGGAGTGGCCTAGCCAGTCTCCAGACCTCAATAAAATAGAGAATCTGTGGAGGGAGCTGAAAGTCTGTGTTGCCCAGCAACAGCCTCAAAACATCACAGCTCCTGAGAAGATCTGCATGGAAGAATGGGCCAAAATACCAGCTACAGTGTGTGAAAACCTGGTGAAGACCTACAGGAAATGTTTGACCAACCATGGTTACATTACAAAGTATTGAGGTGAACTTTTGTTATTGACAAAATACTTATTTTCTGCATTATTATACAAATAAATTCTTTAAAAATCATACAATGTGATTTCCTGGATTTTTTTACATTCTGTCTCTCACTGTTGTGAACCTATGATGAACATTACAGACTCTCTCATTTTTATAAGTGGGACAGCTTGCAGAATTGATGGTTGACAAATACTTTTTATGTATGTATATATACATAAATGTTTCAGATAATCAAAAAAATTACTAGTCAAAGAAAACAGAAGTAAAAACATGTGTTTTTTAATTAAAGGATTTTATTATTATGGGAGAAAAAAACCTACATAGCCCTGTGTGACAAAGTGTTTGCCCCCCTGGTTAAAACATATCTTAACATTGGTTCATCACACCTGAGTTCAATATCTCTAGCCACACCCAGGCGTGATCACTGCCACTCCTGTTCTTAATCAAGAAAGACCTGCCTGACAAAGTGAAGAAGACCAAAAGATCCTCAAAAGCTAGTCATCATGTAGAGATCCAAAGAAATTCAGGAACAAATGAGAAAGAAAGTAATTGAGATCTATCAGTCTGGAAAAAGTTATTAAGACATCTCTAAAGCTTTGGGATCCAGTGAACCACAGTGAGAGTCATTATCTACAAATGGTGAAAACATGGAACAGTGGTGAACCTTCCCAGGAGTGGCTGGTAAACACAAAATTAGCAGCAACGATTCATCCAAAATGTCACAAAAGACACCACAACAACATCCACAGAACTTCAGGCCTCACTTGCCTCAGTTAAGGTCCATGCTCATTACATAAGAAAACGACTGGGCAAAAATGGACTGCAAGGTAAAGAGTGCCCAGATGAAAACCACTGCTGAGCAAAAAGAACATTAAGTCTCATCTCAATTTTGCCAGAAAACAGCTTGATGATCCCCAAGACTTTTGGGAAAATACTCTGTGGACTGTCGAGACAAAAGTGTGTGTCCTGTTACATCTGGTGTAGAAGTCACACCGCATTTCAGAAAAAGAACACCATACCAGCAGTAAACTATGGTGGTGATAGTGTGATGGTCTGGGGCTGTTTTGCTGCATCAGGACCTGGAAGACTTGCTGTGATAAATGGAACCATTAATTCTGCTGTCGACCAAAAACTCCTGAAGGAGAATGTCCAGTCATCTGTTCAATTATCCAAAACCCACCAGCAAGTCCACCTCTGATTGGCTGAAGAAAAACAAAATGAAGACTTTGGAGTGGACTAGTCAAAGTCCTGACCTGAATCCTACTGAGATGTTGTGCATGACCTTAAAAGGCGGATCATACTCGAAAACCCTCCAATGTGGCTGAACTACGATGCGTCTTGGCCAAAATTCCTCCACAGCTATAAAAGACTCATTGCAAGTTAATGCAAATGCGTAATTGCAGTTGTTGTTGCTAACTGGCCCAACCAGTTATTTAGCTTAGGGGGCAATCACTTTGTCACACAGGGCCATGTAGGTTTGGATTTTTTCTTTCCCTTAAAAATAAAGTCCTTCACTTAAAAAATGCATTTTGTGTTTACTTGTAACTTATTTTTACTTATTTTAATGAATATTTAAATTTGTATAATGATCTAAAACATTTAAGTGTGACAAACATTAAAAAAATAAGAAATCAGGAAGGGGACAAACACTTTTTCACTCCAATGTATATACACAAACCATTTTTAATGAAAACTCTTTTCAGTGTGTGGATGTGGAATGAGACAGAAGACTTGAGACATGTGAGTTTGCAGGAAATCTACTATACAGTTATGAAGTAACTACAAGCTGCAAATTCTACTTACCATAATGACGCCTGTGGTAATGATTTCTATGCAGCCCCGACACTGTTCCCCAAAGCGAGCCCAGTAGTCCTTCCTACAGAACAACTGTCCATCTTTTTCATAGTACCAGTGAGAGAGCACACAGTGGCACTCACAGCACCTTCAGGTGGTCAACAGAGAAAAGGTGGATTTCTGTAATTGGTGTAACATGCTTACAGCCATTTAAGAATGTACACAACGTAGACCAACAACCCAAAGCAAATAAATGCATCTTCAGGGTTTTTTAGACTAGAATTTAGAAATATAAGGCATAACAATCCATCTAAGAAATGACCCTTTATCACCACTGATGAAGTATAATATTATATTATATATAATATTCTTACTCATGTGCAAGATTCTACATGTGCAATATTCTTTGTGGACAACAAACTACTTTTTTTTTTTTTACAAAAATCAAACTTAATAGTACTATGTCCTCTATTAGATTTTATTTTTTCTATTAGATTTTAGATTGTATTTTTATTCTACTAGACTATTTTATAAATGTTGTAATTATTCTATTCTACTATTCTGTGTCTCTGTGTGTCTTTGTGTGCTGTGGCAGTCAACACAAACAATTTCCCCCCCGGGATTAATAAAGTTTTCTGATTCTGATTCTAATATATTTCCATTTGAATGATTTATCACTCATATCTCATTTAAACTTGGGATAAATTCTGCAATAAGCATGGATGTTGCTCTAATTTGAGTATGATTTTGAAAAAAGTTATTGTTGTGTATGTAGTCTGGTTTTGTGAAAGGAAACATCAACTTTTTGTCACATTCTACTACACAACCACTACAATTTACTGCAAGAAGAATATTACAGAATTTTGGGAGGGGTATTGTTACTTATTTATTACTTAATTATTTACACTAATTACTATAACATTATGTAAGTGTTATTGGGAGATTAGTATTTTACTCAAGTGTACTTATTTTATTACTGAGCCACATTTCCAAAAACATGCTTTTGATTCCTGACGTACTCACTCAACAAACATGATCCCCCATCTACTCCCCACCCGTCAATAATCCTCAGCCCTCCCCTCCCCATTGTCCTCAGCCATTTTCAGACCAAATTAGTGTGTGAAAGTATTCATTACAAATGTCAAAGACAATGAAATGTTTGTCCTGTTCTCATGTCTGTCAAGTTCCTGCACATTTTTTATTATTATAACCATCAAACCACAACTGTATCAATGTGAATTAAAGCTGCTAGCTTTGCTAGCATGACGTTGTGTGATACTAGCTTAGCAACATCTCATGCTACAGCATCACCATTCAAGAAAAAACACTTTCTGTGTAGAAACATACTTTTCCCTCATAAATGTAAAATCATTGAAAGCATTTTTAAAGACTGAATGCATTTTTGCAAATACTTTTTGTGTACTCCACTTTTAATTCAGTTCTGTGTCCCATTTAAGTGTAGTTTCTCAATATATTGTAGTTCTAGTGAAGGCCTTTGATTGGTTTTGCACTTGTGATGGTGAGGTTTATTATCAAGAGAACTGGCCCCAATTGCAAAAGAATTCCTAAATTCAGCACATCTGTGCAATCCGTCTCCCTTAGTATTGTACAGATGTTACTTTTCTTCCATTTGGCCTCTTCACCAGACACAAAACACACTGCATCACAAAGATTCTGTGTGAATTCACACAACTTAAGGGACCACACGGGCCATATCCTTTACTCTTATTGAAACCTGAGGTTAAATGTCATCTGTCGCTTCCCATTTCTGCTCATCTAACATAAACACTCCTCAGGATTTCCTGCTAAAAACGGTTATAGGTCAAAATCCCACCCCATTTCAAGCTTAACATCCTAGAAAATATTTGATGGTATCTGTTCTGGGGCATGTTGTTGCCTCACAGTAGGAGCGCTGGAAAAAGAGGTGGGGATAAGACAATCAAAACAGGATTGTGTTTTTTTTTCTTCTCTCTTTTCTTTTTTGTTGGTTGTATGTCTCTGTTATGTGTTTGTCTCTGTTTGATGCGTTTGTCTCTGCCTGTCCACTCTGTTACCGGAGATTCATTAATAAAGTCGATTTGACAAAAGGGGAAACAACTAAAACTCTCACTAGTTTAGAAAGAATATCTTAGATCCCCCCCTCTTGTAGAGCAAAACTGCACTGACACCCCAGGCAACAGAATTACCATGCTGCTTGCCAAACTGTCAGGACAGGACAAATTAAAAAAACAAACAAAAAAATTGTGTGATCTGTTTAGATCCTAAAAACATATGGAACATTGACATAAAAGCAAGTCAAGGAACTTTATAGAAAAGAAAATGATACGCAATGAAATTAATCAAAAATATATTCATTTTCATGTTGTACTAAAAGTACCACTGGACTTTACTGTTTTCCAAAACTAAAGCAGAAAGTGGAAGCTGGGCCATTTCCCCATTTTTGGGTACAGCCCATGTAAATGACGCTTATGTATCGGTAAACCTCACAAACATGAAAAAAACAGCATTTCTATGGAGAAGTTGAATACACTGACAGAACAAATCAACAGTCAATTATGAGTCTAGTTACCTTGTGTTTTCTTGTCTCCTGTAGCGCTGGTCCTGGTGAGACATGTGAGCATTTCTGTTCGTACAGCTCAGTGTCTGATCTCTCTTTTGCTCTGTCTCTCTCTCTCTCTCTCTCTCTCTCTCTCTCTCTCTCTCTCTCTCT
>JBBIGC010088211.1:0-10192 GCA_037576955.1 Lepidarchus adonis
TCCTCTCTACTCTCTCTTCCTCTGCTCCTCTCCACGTCACCCTACTCCTCCTCCGCTCCTCTCCTCTTCTCTTCACTGTACTCCTCTCTACTCCTCCTCTGCTCTACTCTATTCCTCCTCTACTCTCTATTCCAATGCTCCTCTCCACTCCACTGCTCTCCTTTCTACTCCTCCTCTTCTGTGCTTTCCTCTGCTCATCTCATCGCCAGTGTACTCCTCTGCTTTTTTCCTTTGTACTCCTCTGTACTCCTCTCCTTTCTGCTCCTCTCATCTGTACTCTTCCCCTCTGCTCCTCTCTACCCATTCCCCCATATCTCTTCTCCTCTTTACTCCTCTCCTTTCTGTTCCTCTCCTCTGTACTCATTTCCTCTCCTCTCTGCTCCTCTCTTCTTATCCCCACTCCTTTATTCTCCTCTCTTTCGCCTCTCTCTTCATCCCCTTTACTCATCGCCTCCCCCTTCTTCTCTTCTACTACCTACTCCTCCTTTCTCTACTCCTCTTTGTAATAAAACAGCTTCTTCCAGTATGTTGTGCAAGTCCATGAGTCAGAGGAAAGTAAACACACACTTGCCTTGTTCCAATCCACTTCCCTGGGTTATATTCAAGCTAAGACAGGGGTGTCTGTGAGAGTTTGTGGGTGTTTATGGGTGTTGGTGGTTATTGGTGGGTGTTTGAGGATGTTGGTGGATGTTTGTTGGTGTTGGAGGGTGTTGGTCTGTATTTGTGGGTGTTGGAGGGTGTTTGTGGGTATTTGTGGGTGTTGGTGTTGGGTGTCAGTGGGTATTTGTTGGTGTTGGGTGTTTGTGGGTGTTGGGGGTGTTTGTGGGTGTTGGGGGTGTTTGTGGGTGTTAGAGGGTGCTGGAGGGTATTTGTGGGTGCTGGAGGATATTTGTGGGTGTTGGTGGGTGTTGGGGGTTTTTTTCTGGGTGTTGGAGGGTATTTGTGGATATTTGTGGGTGTTGGGTTTTTTTTCTGGGTGTTGGTAGGTGTTGGAGGGTATTTGTGGGTCTTGGTGGGTATTTGTGTATATTTGTGGGTGTTGGAGGGTATTTGTGGGCGTTGGAGGGTATTTGTGGGCGTTGGAGGGTATTTGTGGGTGTTGGTGGATGTTGGAGGGTATTTGTTGGTGTTGGAGGGTATTTGTGTATATTTGTGGGTGTTGGAGGGTATTTGTGGGTGTTGGTGGATGTTGGAGGGTATTTGTGGGTGTTGGTGGGTATTTGTGTATATTTGTGGGTGTTGGAGGGTATTTGTGGGTGTTGGAGGGTATTTGTTGGTGGGTGTTGGAGGGTATTTGTGGGTGTTGGAGGGTATTTGTGGGTGTTTTTCTGTTTAAACACCAGTCTGTGGAGCTCATCCTGAATAGGGGATATTTTTGAAAGTTGGTTTTTGTTGTAAACGTGTCAGTGTGGGGGGAGGGTGATTCCAGGAAAAGGAAAGAACATGCTTCAGCTCTGTTTACCAGCGTCGTCACGTCAGAGCTTGTTCTCTCTCTCTCTCACTCTCTCACTCACTCTCTACCATGTTGTGCAAACCATAAACCATAACCTCATTAATTATTTCAGTTCTGTGTTTTTCTGCATTTTGATGATTATATTTAGTTTCAAATCAATGAGAAAGATAAAGCAATTAATTAAATCGGTTTATTCTCACTTTATTTAACCCTGCGTACAGTCTGATACTGTGAGGAAAGACTCCACAGCGCTGCTTCAGTGTTCTGCTCATATTTATTCTGTGAATTCATTTTTGTGGTGAATTGGACTGAGTGGGTGTGTGTTTATTTGAGGGGTAATGAGAGTATTTGGGGGACGGTGCTGGGTTCAGTCTGTTTGGGGTTTTGCGGACACAAGGGAAGTGAGCAGGAAGCCTGTGGCATCTGAAATCTGCTGAGTGATCCTTGTGACCGGACGGCAGTGAGGAATCTAATCTGAAATAGCTCAGCGCTTGCCAGCTTAAACCTGTCTTACTGACCTGGAGTGGGTGAGCGTTCTTCCACATGCTTCCTTATTCTAATCGACGACTGGACAATATTTCAGGACTTAGTTATGGACATTCACATATGTGTCTGGACATCAGTGGTGGGCGATGTTGTAAAATATAACTGAGTCAAGATTAATCTAACAGTAACAGTAGCGCCATGTCCAATAAATACTAATAGTAGCTATAAACACAAAATGAGTTTATTTTATAATTTCATACTTCACTGGGCTAATTTCTGACTCAATAGGTGAAAATTCTGTGTTTTTTGGGACATTCAGTTGATCTGTGCGTTGATTTCTGTATGTATCCTTGATAAACTCAGAAAAGCCCATTTTGATCAGTCATCCTGATCAATATTGTCCATGTGCCAGTCTCTTTGAAGAGTAGAGTGTTTGTAAAGCTTTGAAATCGGCACCAGCTGACATTTACTAATGCCCACTTTTGCCATGTGTCAGATCCAATGAGCTGATTAAGGTCTGAGAACTTGTAAAATGGATCTGAGGTGCCCAAACATTTGCACAATGCCATAATAATGTTTTTTTATTATTATTATTATTATTATTTTTCAAGTTATAGCACAAAAAGTAACTATGCATCAATGTTTGCTGAAAACATTGTGTATTTCTTCCATGTCCTAGAGACTATGTAACATCTTTTCAATGACAAAATCTGTTATTTATCAAGGGGTGCCCAAACATTTGCACAAGACTGTTTATGTATATATGTAAATAAATAAAAAAATAAAATTCCATCCATCGATAGATAGATAGATAGATAGATAGATAGATAGATATATAGATATATATATATATATATATATATATATGCAGCTTCCTGTCTTTGCTATATAGTCTCCCACATCCTTGGAAGTCGTCATCATTTTTGTGGAAATCCGTATTAAAGTTTCTTTTTTAATGACTTATTTCTTTGCACTTATTTCAAATGAAAATGACAATACTTATAACTTTGTTAAAATGACAGTTCAGCATTAAAAATCGAATGTCCCCTTGCTCTAAATGTCGTGCATCAGTCAGAGACGTTTGGCCAGTGTTTTGCTTTATTACTGTTGTGCTGGAGCTATGGGCTGTAGCTAAATAATGGAAGCAGTTATTTTTGTTGATTATTAGTAAATAATTGCTTTTATTGCTAAAATGGCCTTGTTGCTACTTTAGAAAACAAACTACAGATGTTAGTTGAGGCTCAGTGCTACTTTGACAAGGCAAGTTTATTATACAGCACATTATCATACACAGAGGCATTCAGTGCTATTCTAGGAAAACAGATGCAACCTGCTAATGTCAATCATACATGTTGTACTTTATCTCCATTTTATCTATCAACAGATGTGCACACCTTCTAACACTCCAGCGACTCCCCCCAACTTTCCAGATGCTCTCGCCATGTTCTCCCGTCTGCGAGCCTCTGAAAGTTTTGGCGGCAGCAGCAGCCCCATCACAGCGATGGCTTCCTCTCCGCCCCCTTATGTCGACTGGAGCATTGGTCCCGCGGCAGCTACCGGACAGCAGGGCCTCTGGATGACTGGTCAGCTCCCCTCACAGGCAGCCGCCCCAAACTGGCCAGCAACCGTCACCCACCAGGCGTCGTCTGAGCAGCCTGGCCTGGCAATGGAGGCGGAGAGATGAGCTGTCACTCACACTGGACCACACAGGAGGAGGAGCACGGTCTGACTGTGCAGTGTGTCCTGCAGATTGAGATGGATAGATCTGGACTGAACACTGAAAGACTGAGAAACAAAGGAGTGTGTGTTCATTCTTGAATCCACATAGCAAACTACAGACATTTTTATTATTTTCCTAGTGATTTCAAAGGTGAAACTTTATGGAGATGATCTGGAGATGCACGGTGTGTGTGGCTGGATCACTTTCTCATCCCTGGAGCTCTGTCAGCAGAGTTTTTCTTTACTAATGTTTGCACTGCAATGCATTCAGATTGTTCTTCTGTTTTAGTCGTTCTGATTGAACTAAATCACGGTCTGTAAGAGAACCTTCGCTTGAATTTGGACATGTGGCCACTTTAGAGTAGTAAATAAATAACATTAATTTGGTTAGACAACAACCCTTAAAACCCTTTATTATTATTATTAATATTATTAAGAATGACTACATGTACCAATATCAATTTTATAAGCCTTTTTTATGATTGTACAATGAAAAAATGTTTTGGGGGGAATCCATCTAAGAAATTTTCTACAAGCTATTTATTTTTATTGATTGTTTGACATATGCAAATTCAGAAATGTTAGTAGCAAATAAATGTTTTCGAATGTCTTTATTTCTGACCCATTTGTGTTTTTTTTGTTTTTTTTCTGAAATAACTTTCATTTAATAAACTGCAAAGTGTGTGTGTGTGTGTGTGTGTGTGTGTGTGTGTGTGTGTGTGTGTGGTAAATCCGCATGGATATTGACGCCAGCTGCAGGACATGATGCAATTCCCAATCACTGGGAAATTCTTCCGAATTCCGATTCCTTTCATTATGATGACTAATTAAAACAAACACACACACTTGATCTGGATTTTGTTTATGCCAAAATCCCAAGGCTGCAGGCGAAAGCAAAGCATGTCACTTCCTTTTATGCGGTTTTTGTTTTTGTCATGACTCCCTGTTATTCCTGTGCTGGTGATTTTGTCCGGCTGCTCTTTTGTTCCAGTTCATGTGTTTTAAAACCCGTTCCCATCATCTGATCTCAGTGTTTTGGTTTGGCCTCTTTTTGAGGCTTGTTTTTAATAGTATCACCTCACATATGTTTGCACCTCAGACACTGATATGTCATTCAAAGACCAGAACAAAATGTACACGGTTAATTTAACCTGTAGCATTATTCTGAATAAAAGTCGACACCCACTGAAATTCTATCAAACACAGCTTGTTTTAAATGAGCAGTTTCAATGTGAGTTCAGCTCATTCAGAGCAGGAAACCAGGGCCTGTTATGACTCATAATATGAAACAGCAATATGATCACTGAAGACATTCACAATAATACAAACACTGCAGTTGTGACTGTGTAAGTCTCACAAAAGACTAAACGCATAAACATGTAGAAATAAGTTCATTATTATTAAATAGATTTTTTTTCAGACAAACATTTCACCCTGTGGTGCAGTGACTACAGATAAAGGTGATTATAATCCAAGGAACCAGATTATCACTTGAAAAAAGTATTTGCCACCAATTCTGCAAGTTGTCCCATCAAAATGGGACAAAAACAAACAAAACAATATGATTTTAATTGATTAGAATTGGTGGCTGACAAATACTTTTTTGCCCACTGTACACCCTTTAGTTTATCACACCTTTAGGTTAATAAAATTTTAATCAGGTGTTTGATGATAAGAACCTCAGGTATGTGTTATTGTAACTGCATGTCTGTTCTGCTGTTCTCTTTGCTGCTGAAGTGTGATATGAAAAAAACTCTCAAGGTCTTCATGGGCCTATGAGTCTGCCAAGAGATTTAAAAGCTCTCTCTTCTTATTAACTTAAAATACAACCCCATTTCACAAAAAGCCCAGTATATAGTGTAATATCTAAGCAAATACTGAATGTAATCATTTGCAAATTGTTGAATACTGTGTAGCGTCCCCTCTTCTTTTAACAGCACTCTATAAAAGTTTGGGAACTGAGGAGACCAGTTGCTAGACTTATGAGAGTTGAATGTTGTCCCATTCTTGTCTGATACAGAATTCTGCTCAAAAAGTCATGTGTCTTCTTTGTCATATTGCATGCTGTGTCCGATGTTTTCAAATGATAAATTATCTGAAACGTTTGATGGTATTATGTTCTATAGAAAATATTTTTAAATTTACCCAGTCATGTTACTAACCATTTGACAATTAGTTGCAAAATGTTCCTCCAACCATTTCTTTTATCACCACTTACTTTTCCACCCTTTTTTACCCTGTCCTAACTTTTTTGACACGTGTGCCATCAAATTCAAAATGAGCTAATATGCCTCACGTTCAGCATTTGATGTTACGATGTTCTATTAAGACAGTTTACAAGATCGACAAATCATTGTTTTCCATTTACATTTTACTCCACATCAGCTTTTCTTCTTTACCTTTTTTTTGGTTGTAATTCATTTGACAATTCAAATGTTTGAATACATTTCAACTAGATAATGATCCTCATCACAATAGCAAAGCTAGCAAAAAAAATAAAGTTTTTAAAACTGAAATGTGTGGTATTTGAACTCAGCTGATGGGATTATATACAGAAGAATGGTCAAAATTTTCAACAAAACAAAAAGCCTATAAGAAATATTTTTTATTTAGGAGGCAATACTAGCTTCTAAAGCCAAGGGTGTACTTACTTTCATAATAGATTAATCTGTTGATGTTTTTATTGGATAAATGATTGAAAAAAATACTTTTTTTATGAGAATGCATCTTTAGAAACTATATTAAAGAGGATGAGTTGTTCGCTGGTTCAAATATATTGAAAATGTCAAGTTTCCATGGGGTGAACTTATTTTTTCACAGGATTGTATATCACAGATCTTCCCTCTCCCCTATATAGGCAGTTATAGTGTTTTGCAGAGCGTGATATAAATACCAGGTGGTTTTGAATATACAGTGGACCTGCCAGAATGGATTCCTGGTTTAGGGCTTTATTTAGATGTATGGAATTTGCAGCACATTATACAGCAAGGGTAAAAATAATTGTTTTTTTGCCTTTATTCAGAAACCACGAGAAACATACACAATTAGCATGGAGGGAAAAAAAACAGGGTTTATATACAATATAATGGTTTATGTTATAATCATTAATCATCAATGTTACTATGAAGCTTAAAGCACAGTCTAATCTAAAAGTGGTCGATCTGTGACAGACAGGTTACTATAAGTATATAGTATATACTTATATATATAGTATATATAAGTATATATATGGAAAAGAGAGGGAGAGAGGCCGTTTCTACAGGCATGCCCATGCTCTTTATTACGTAACTGCGGCTGTGTCCCATTCCCCCATTTCTGACCCCCTCCCCACTGCCAAAACATAATGTCCTGATGTAACTAAACTGACACACCATGATGTCTTATTGTTACAGTGCCCCCATCACCCCCTCCACCCTCCATGCTTCTGTATCCTAAACCCGTCTGAACACATTCAGAGACTTGATATGTTTTTAAACTACACAGCATCAGATTTATGTAACCACTGGGGCTTACAGCAAGAAAAAACAGGCAAACATCCAATCTCCTGTTTCTTTTTTCACAGAGAGAGAGAGAGAGAGAGAGAGAGAGAGAGAGAGAGAGAGAGAGAGAGAGAGAGAGAGAATGCAGTAAGTGAAGACGAGAAGAGCATGATGGTGGTATTATCTCATGCCAAGCTCTATATTTATTATTACATTCATCATTTTGATACGAGGTGTCAGTTCGTGCTATAAAAATGATGAGAGTGGGCAGTGAAATATACTCAGCAGTGTGAATACATAAACACTATACATTTAGGATACAATTTAATGCACAATTCTCTTTATAAAGAAATGATCTAACATATGCAAATATACAAGCGTATATTGAATTTAATTTAACTATATAATTTAATTGGTTGGCACCTTTGTACATGAAATTTATGAACAATACAGTATGAATTGACTGGGCTATGGGGCAGAGTTCACCCTGGACATGAAGCCAACCCATCGCAGGGCAACATGGAGACTATTCACACTATATGAGCATTTTAGAAAAGCTGATCAACCAAAGTACGAGCCTTTGGACAGAACACACAGAAAAACTCCACTAACTGTCCTGGGGTTCGAACCCAGGACCTTCATGTAAAGCAACAGGGCTAACCACCAGAAATAAGGCTTAAGTCTGGAGATCTAGAACTTGCAGCAAGTCAGGTGTGTTTTTGGGCTAGAATGTGTTTAAAGAGGGTTGAAGGATAATTTATGGTTTAAACTATATTATTAAAAAGCATTTTGTGGGCGGCGTCCGTGTATCGTTACAGCAGCTAATCTTGACTAAGGTACTGACTGAGCACAAGTGGTGGCTAACATTAGATCACATAAACGGGCTAGCTCTCGTCTAGCTAATATTAGGAAGGACAAACGTAACCTTAGTGTTGCTTAGGGAAACGTTCACCATACACACGTAATATAGTCTACTTCAGAAACTCATGCACCCATATAGACCTTAAAAAGGAGATACACCCCATTAACATGTGACATGATGCTAATTCTATCACCCTAAACATGCAGCACATGCTCTTGACGTCGAATGGTTGACTGAAATAGCACACTGTGTATTAATAATTTTTTTTTCTCAGTTTAGGCCACACTGAAGTTAGCTTCACATTTGAATTTCTTGTTTCCAGCTTAAGAAGTGTGATCTTCCACTCGAATCATGGCCTTATTTCTATATGCTAGTCACCGCTAGCAATATACACTGCTCAAAAAATGAAAGGGAACAGTTAAACAACACAATGTAACTCACACTTAAGAAGCACATGCTGTTGTGTAAATGGAATAGACAACAGGTGGAAATGATAGACAATAAGCAAGACATCCCCAATGAAGGAGGCTCTGCAGGTGGTGACCACAATGCACTTCTCAGTTCCTCTGCTTTCTGGCTGATGCTTTGGGACATCGTGTCTCGCTCCATCCACCAACGCCACGTTGCACCACAGACTGTCCAGGAGGTGGCGGATGTTCTCCTGACTAAAGCATCCGCCACCTCCTGGACATGCTCATCAGGAGCATGGGGAGGTTATACAGGCACGTGGAGGCCACACACACTACTGAGCCTTATTTTGACTTGTTTTATCAAAGTTGGATCAGCCTGTGGTGTGTTTTTCCACTTTAATTTGAGTGTGACTCCAAATCCAGTTGATAAATTTGATTTCCATTGATAGTTTTTGTGTGATTTTGTTGTCAGCACATTTAACTATGTATAGAACAAAGTATTTAATAAGAACATTTCATTCATTGAGATCTAGGATGTCTTATTTTTGTGTTCCCTTTATTTTATTGAGCAGTGTATTTGCTGAGGCTGAAATTAGGGAGTGGAAATTGGAAAAAGTGCATCATTCAGCTTTTCTGATGCAGAAACGGTTTTAAATGGAACTTGATAAACCACCACCTAACCCAAGTGAGTGTCTAAATACCTTAAAGGTTCTGTTTCTATCACAATGTATCTTCTCTCTTCCCTTTACTACTAGGTCATCTTCTGTCTGTCTGTCCGAAAATCACATGTGACAGGAGAAGCTGCTGCACCTGCTAACACGCGGATGTAAATGACCTGCTTGTGTCCAGCAGCTGTGATTTACTTTCAGGAGTATTAGGGACATTGTGATAGACTTAGCTTATCATTGGACAGCATCACATTTCCTGAATCAGATCAACTGTCCCAGTTCTTCATTGAAGGAACACATTGACCAGGTCTCAAGCCTCTTGCCTTAATTCCGTGAGAAGCAGATGAGGATAAATCAGAGTAGACAGGTGTATTTACAGTAACATGGCGGAGAATGAAACATTCAGGTGTAACTAACATGCATTTGTAATATGTAATTATGTAACCTGTCACTGCTGTTTTATACATTTACTCTGCATTTACTACAGACAAGGAACTTATGGATTTATAAACTACAAACAGAATTTCATTTGGTAAAGGACATGACTGGATCTAGCTTCTACACAGGTTGGGTTTCAGGAAGACTTGATTGTTAACCTCAAAGCACCTTGGCCTTGGAGAATTCCAGAATTACTTTCCACATCCGTCGGTTCGTTGGGTGCATTGTGCCCCCTAGTGGCAAACTTAAGAACTACAATAAATATAAGTAATAAATCCAACACCCGAGGTACTGTTTGTGTTTTTCTTTTTTCATAAACCTTTGAACGTATTGGAAATACATGACGTCATGCATTGATGACGTCAAAAGTATTCAGAATCAGAATCAGAAAAACTTTAAACATTAAACCCGGAGAAAATGACTTATACTGCACTTAGAGACAAACATACAGACAGAAAGGGTGAGTCACAACGTGAAAAATAAAATAAAATAAAAATTAAAAATGGATTAAAATAAAATACAATAGAAAAAAAATGAAATGAAATAAATTTAAATAAACAAAATAAACATAGTAGCAGGCAGTAGTGGCTCTTACTGTATTGTACATAATAATAATAATAATAATAATAATAATAATAATAATAATAATAATAATAATAATAATAATAATAATAATA
>JBBIGC010088221.1:0-10191 GCA_037576955.1 Lepidarchus adonis
AGAGAGAGAGAGAGAGAGAGAGAGAGAGAGAGAGAGAGAGAGAGAGAGAGAGAGAGAGAGAGAGAGAGAGAGAATCGTGTTGTATTTCAGTAAGTTTCAGCCTTTGGGGAAAAAACATACGAAGCTTAAAGACCTAAACCATTCATTGAAGGAGATGTTAGCAACGGTCGCTAAGCAGGAGTGGAAAAACAAGGCTGACGTTGGGAATCTGTTGATCAGACTGAGTCTTGTACATTCAGAGAGATGTGCACACTGTAATGATTTTGATTGGCTGGAATACAATAAATCACAGAAAATAAATCTAGCAGAAATACACACGTCACTAACATTAATGTCGACTCACACCGGGGCCTCAGTAATTTACAAACTCCATTTGTTGAAACATTGGGACATTTTGTAAAATGCAATAAAAACAAGAGTGTGTATTTAACTGAAATTTATATATATATATATAAAAATAAACACGACTCAATGTTTGCAGAGACTGAGCTTCTTTAATACGCAATCATGATCACCCCTCTGTTATCAGCTCACCTGCTTATTGTGGAATGTTTCAAAATATTAAGAATTTTCAAATTTTCCATAAACGATTTCTTCTTATTTTGCTTTATAATTTTTTACAAAATCTTTTAGATTAAAATCTCTTCATATTTACCAAATACAATTAAATCTGTCATCCAAAACAAAAAGACATTTGGAAATATGCAGAAGTTTTGTTTTGATTGCATTTACCAAAAACATTTCCAGATTTAGGGTTTTTTATTTTGCCAAAAGTAATTTGCTAATCTGCCTTTCCATACATATTAACTTAAGCGACATCTCATTCTTAATCCTTAGGGTTTAATATGACGTCATTCCACCGTTTGCAGCTATAACAGCTTCCGCTCTTCTGGGCAACAGTTGGAACAGGAAGGGCCATCCCCAAAATGTTTCCACAATGTTGGGAGCATGAAATTGTCCAAAATCTCCAGCAAACTTTACACTTGGCACAATGCAAGTGCTGTTCTCCTGGCAACCGTCCATCAGTGGGCATGAGGTGCTTTTCCACATACTCATCCTTGGATTTATGGCAGATCCACTTAGAATGTGTGTTGCCAAAAAGCACAATTTTAGTCTCATCTGACCGAAGCAAAGTCTTATCATTTATATTTTCTCCCAAATAGCTTATTGACATGGAGACAGCATCTTATGGTTGTCATGGAGACTTTGTGACCCCAAGACACCACTCCTTGGTGCAGTTCTCTGCGCTTTGGAGAATTTTTTACTTCTCTTACCACCCTCCTCACTGTGCGGCGGGAAGATAAACTTGGGTCCTCGTCCAGTCTTGTTTTTCCGTCTTGTTTGTCACTGTTCCAGTTGATTTAAACTTCTTTATTATTCCTCTGACTGTAGATACAGGCTGCTTTAGACGGATGTTCTCTTGTCTTTCCCATGTTGAAGAGTAATAAGACTCTGTGTCACATCTTATTTATACACCATGGAAACAGAAAGGAACTAATTATGAACTGAAAGTTCCTAAATAGTAAATGTAATAAAATTTAAATTTGTTTTTCAGGTTTTTAATCTGGGAAGCCAAAAACTGTGGAGGGCGCTGTATATTATAGGTGGTACGGTGGTACAGCAGTGGTTAGCATGGCCCCCAGGTTGGACGGGTCTGTGTGGAGTGTATTTGTGTGTCTTTCCTCCAGGTTCTCCGGTTTCCTTCCATCATCCAAAGGTATAGGTTGACCGGTTACTTTACCCATAGGTGTGAGTGTGTGACTGGTAGTTTCTGTGTGATGGGTTGGCCTCCTGTCCAGACCATAGTCAACTGGGATGGGCTCCAGCTTCCCACATGACCCAAAATGGATTCGGCAGTTTGGAGAATGAATGAATGAATGAAAGAATGAATATTAATTTTTTATAACATTAACATTGTTTAAAATGTATGTGAATAATTGTTTTGACAGATATTGAGATAAATAAGCTACGTTTCTGAAGGAAGAAGGAGGCGAGTGAAAGGCCGGTTTGTTTTGGGTGCGTGTGTATATTTAGCTGGAATAAGTCGCTTGCGCGTGGGTTCTGCAGGTTGACTCAAGCACATGTCAGATTCCTTTCATGTGAGCAAAACCAAGGCTTTAATGGATTTTTCACCTTAACACACTGTCTCTGCATCAAAGTCTCACATTTCTGTGGAGTGTGAACTGTAAAGGTGGAGCTCCACCACCCGCTGAGACCCCACAAGCTCTGCATTACACTCGTGGTAGAACATGTTCTTCTCTGCTGTTACTGACCAAGAGAAAAACACCTTTGCTCCCCACATGCATCAGTGAGTCTTGGGTGCCCGTGACCCTGTGGCCGATTCACCTTGGATTGGATCCGTTTTGGTGCCCACTTGGAAGTGTTCCTGTGATGGCCCTCATCCTTACGTTCCTGCTTCCAGAACGTTCCCTCCTTCAAGAACTGACTTCTCACTTGCTGCCCAAACTGTGCCACCCCCCTGACAGGGCACTGTAATGACATAACTACTCAAAGTTACTTGCTTCACCCGTCAGTGGGCGTTGTTATGTTGTGGCTGGTTTGTAGAACGTCCACTTCCTGGAGAAAAAGGAAGTGGAGGTTATTGTCTCTTAAGTGCTGAGCAGCTTTTATATAAAAGTGCAGGTGGTTGTAGGCCTCCATTAGCTGCTCCTGCGGGTGGGCATCAGTCTCCACCTCTGATTAAAGGTGAAGCAGGTAAACATGGAGACTGTAGAAGGAATGAACACTGAATAAAACATTAATGAAGAATATTCATCTCCACAAAGAGAGCAGAGTGGGGTGTTCATTTCCTCCTGACCTGCACCATCCACCTCCAGCTTTATAAACTACAGCCTGGGCTGGAGGAGGAACCGGGCTTCCTTCTCAGTGGTGTAAACTGTATTTAGAAGTGCAAAAATACAATTTACAGGTATTTAATCTATTTACAGCTGTGTAAACTGTATTTACTAGTGTATAAACACTATTTACATGTATTTAAAGTATTTACAAGTGTGTTGTCTGTGTGCAGAATTGCATAAACACTATGTGCAAGTATTTAAACTTTTTACAAATGTGTTGTCTGTATTTAGAAGTACATAAACACCATTTACAGGTATTTAAACTATTCACCAGTGTGTTGTCTGTATTGAGAAGTTCGTAAACACTATGTACAGGTATTTAGACCATTTACAGGTGTGCCACCTGTATTTAGAAGTGCATAAACACTATTTACAGGTATTCAAAGTATTTTCAAGTGTGTCGTCTGTATTGTGAAGTGCATAAACACTACTTTCAGGTATTTAATCTACTAACAGGTGTGTCGTCTGTATGTAGAAGTGCATAAACACTACTTACAGGTATTTTGATTTAGGTTTGAGATTTGACACTATTGGCTTCAGTTCCCTCATTGTGTGTGTTTATGTGTGTGTGTGCAGGTGAAGTATGATTTCCTGTACGAACACCATCACGTGTGCTGCCAGGAGTTGTGGGGTTCAGCTGTTCACCGCAAGATCTACACCACCTTCATAATGGTGGCGCTGTTCCTGCTGCCGCTGGCCGCCATGCTCTTCCTCTACACACGCATCAGCATCGAGCTGTGGATCCACAAACGGGTCGGAGACGTCTCGGTCCTTAGCACCATGAACCACCGAGAGATAAACAAGATATCCAGGTAAACAGGACACACAGACAATCAGCCTTCACAGCCACTGGTAGACCTGCCGCTCTGGACACACCTGCTTCCAGCACATCACCTTTAAGAACTGACTGTTCACTTGCTTGTCACTTTTCCAGAAATGAGGTTTAACCTTCACTGAGCTATTTTGCTGTGTTGCACCACTTTACCGAAATATATTGTAAGTGGGCTGTAGTCATGATTACTGGGTGGTGAGTAATATGCAAATCAGTTCATCTACAGCAACCAATCAGCTGCACTGCTTTTTGTTTTTCTGCTCTGTTCAAAAGACAATCTTTAATCTACAGTAAAACATAGTCAGAGGCAGTTTGGAATAACTGCCCCCTGTGGTGGTAGTAATTGTGGCCAGTAGGGGGTGTGGTTGGATTTGTTCATATTTGGGGGGGGGGGTTTTGGGGGGGGGGGGGGTCTTGACTTTTGAAGGGCTTCAGAAACTGTCGGGGGAGAAATTTACTGACCTTTCAAAAAGTGAATGGAACATGATTTACTGACCTTTCAAGAAGCAGTGGGAACGAAAAACGACCGTAAATAAAATGTGGTAAGGACATGTCCCAGGTCCCAAGCATATGTTGGTCTATGTGGACTAGGTGGTTTGTTTTTTGGAGTATATGCCAAAGATCTTTGAGCATTTGTGATTGTAATTGTTTGGCTGTTGAATATGACGTATACAGACAAATCCAATACATTTTTCTTCTTAGTCCAAGTGAGACGCTTCTGACATTGTCTCTGGTTCAGAAGTTTTGACACAAGGAATGTGGCATTTGTAGCCCATGTCTACGATTCGTCTGTATGTAGTGGCTTGTGATTCGCTGAGTTTTAGATGTACCTGTAAAACAAACAAGGGATCACCTGGGTTTTCCCAGGTAGGAGATAACAGAACAAAAAATTCCTTATTACAAGGCAGGGCAAGTTTATTTATGTAGCATATTATCATAAACAGAGATCGCTCAATGTGCTTTACAAAGATAAATAGCACAAAAAAGAAAAATAACCAGTAAAAATAGAATAAATATTATTAAATAAGTAGAGACAGCGCATAAAGAAAAATAAACAATATATATTAATAAATTAAAGTTACAGAAATAAAAGATCAAATAAAGGAGGCAATGCTTCAAAATGTATCAACGTCAGTTCCATATTCGTTACTCACACATTTGTTGAAATCCAGTCAGGTTCGTCCTCAGGGATGCGTTTGTAGCCCTATTATATTCCTTTCATACTCGCGTCCAGGTTACGCTCTCACCCTCAGGGAAGAGGCCGGTCTCACCTTATTGATGTTCCTCTGTTTGAGTAGGAACCAGTTTCAAATAAACTGGCCAGTGAGTGGAAGCACAAGGCGGCTGTTTCTAATAAAATGGCCAGTGAATGGAAGCATGTGGGTATGTGGGTTTGGGCCACCACTCTTGCGAACCCTGTTAAACAGGTTAAACCCCTGCTCTACACTCTTACTGAATGCATTGTGATGATGTTTCCAGTAAAGTGGCCAGTGAGTAGAAGCACAAAGCAGGTGTTCCTGAGGAAGTGGCCCGAAACAGGAAGTAGGTGTTTCCAGTAAAGTTGTCAATGAATTCAAGCATATGGTTGATGTTTCTAATACAATTGCCAGGGACAAGAAGGAGGTGTTTCCAATAATGTGGCCATTGAATGCAAGCTTTCTGATAAGGAGGCCAGTGAGAGTACATAGTCTTGTCTGATTGAATATAATTGAACCCCACAGCCAGTGCAGCTTCACACAATGGAGATACATGAGTCACAGTGTTGGTTTTGTTCCTAAACCTCGTGGGTGGAAGACAAACGTCCAAATGTCTGAACTAGATGGACGAACTAAGGAAGAGCTAATGTCATTTTATCTTTTTGAAACAGGAAGAAAAAACGAGCAGTCAAGATGATGATCACCATCGTCCTGATGTTCACCATCTGCTGGGCCCCGTTCCACACCGTCCACATGCTCTTTGAGTACAGTGAGTATCATAGGGTCAGTCTGGCCTCCCTGGCCACTTTATCAGAAACCCCTCCAACTTTGCCAGTGATGTCCAGTGAGAAGCTGTAGCCCATCTGTTGAAGCCATCATCTAGAGTTGGGGAACTTGGACCTTCTGACCACAGAGTTGCACTTGACTGGATTTTGACAGATTTGTGAACGACTCCCAGTCCATCTCTTATACCAGCCCCACACACACGCCACCATGTCAGAGTCACTGAGGTGCTGAGATGCTGAGATGGTCCACCACCCCAGTAGAACCGGCACATTAGTGACCCTGAGGTCAGGAGCTGTCCAGTGCTGAATGGAGGAGAGGAGACTGATCACCTGCAGCAGTAGATGATCTACAGTCTGTACCTGCACCTGTACAGTGGAGCTAGAAGTGTTTCTGATAAAGTGGCCAGTGAGTGGAAGCAGAAGGTGGGTGTTTCTAATAAAGTGGCCAGTGAGTGGAAGCACAATGTGGGTGTTTCTAATAAAGTGGCCAGAGAGAAGAAGCACATTGTGGGTGTTTCTAATAAAGTGGCCAGTGAGTGGAATTGCAAGGTGGGTGTTTCTAATAAAGTGGCCAGTGAGTAAAAGCAGAAGGTGGGTGTTTCTAATAAAGTGGCCGGTGTGTTTCCTGTGTTTATTCCGTGTGCACTGAACTGTGTTCCCCGCAGGTTCACAGGGGGATTGGAGTGTTTCTCACTGCCATGGAAACGTGCAGTAATCAGACAGTGGAGATATTCATTGGCTGCTGTAACAGTGTAAGAGCGTTTACAGTGTTTATCGACATGGCCATCCGGCGAACCCGCGCTTGCCTCCTGGATCGGCGGCGCTCCGGTGTTTGGCGTGGGGGTGGCCGGTCGGAGAACCTCGCCGTGGAGACGTTAAAAATACATGCTGGAGTTTTCTCATGGGCCGGGATCAACAGCAGCGCGGAGACGATGCCATTTCCCATCATGGAAAAATAATCGGCCTGCTGCTCATCCATTATTCATGTGTGAGCCGCACCAATAAAGAGAGAGGGAGCGAGGCCATTGTGTAACGCAGAAACAGAGCCGGGCTTGCCAAGCCAGTCCTGCTCCTTAAACACATTATGTAAAAGAGCCGCTCGCCACCACAGCCCCACTCGTCTGATTCGCTGTGCCCGGCATCCTCTCATCTCCTGTCCTTTCTTCTCAAATCTCTCCTCTCCTTACTCATCCTCTCATCTCCTGTCCTTTCTTCTCAGATCTCTCCTCTCCTTACTCATCTGACATCTTCTGTCACTTTTTATCTGAAGTTCCTTTCTGTTGTTTCTTGTCTGATCTCACCTGTCCTCTCTGTCTGATCTGCGTCTGATCTCTTCTGTCCTCTCTGTCTGATCTGCGTCTGATCTCACCTGTCCTCTCTGTCTGATCTGCGTCTGATCTCTGTCTGATCTCTTCTGTCCTCTCAGTCTGATCTGCATCTGATCTCTGTCTGATCTCTTCTGTCCTCTCTGTCTGATCTGTGTCTGATCTCTTCTGTCCTCTCTGTCTGACCTGTGTCTGATCTCTTCTGTCCTCTCTGTCTGATCTGTGTCTAATCTCTTCTGTCCTCTCTGTCTGATCTCTTCTGTCCTCTCTGTCTGATCTCTGTCTGATCTCTTCTGTCTGATCTCTTCTGTCCTCTCTGTCTGATCTGCGTCTGATCTCTTCTGTCCTCTCTGTCTGATCTGTATCTAATTTCTTCTGTCCTCTCTGTCTGATCTGCGTCTGATCTCTTCTGTCCTCTCTGTCTGATCTGCGTCTGATCTCACCTCTGATCTCTTCTGTCCTCTCTGTCTGATCTGCGTCTAATCTCTTCTGTCCTCTCTGTCTGATCTGCGTCTGATCTCACCTGTCCTCTCTGTCTGATCTGCGTCTGATCTCACCTGTCCTCTCTGTCTGATCTGCGTCTGATCTCTTCTGTCTTCTCTGTCTGATCTGCGTCTAATCTCTTCTGTCCTCTCCGTCTGATCTGTGTCTGATCTCTTCTGTCCCATTAGTCTGATCATTTCCTGTATGGACAAGAGGGTTCAGACCTTTGACATCTTCTGTGGTTTCTAATTTCTAATCTCTTCTCGTCTGATCTATCCTGGTCTGAAACGTTTCCCGTGTACATGTGTTAAACGTTTGAGTAAAATGCAATAGCAGCGAGAATGTGTGATGTGTAATTATCTTGAACCTTTGTTACTGAAAATATTTTTTTTGTGTGTTCACGGATCGACTAAACCGAATGTTGTAAATATGTTAAAAAATTATATATTTTTTTTAATTTTAAATGTTTGGGAGCTGAGGAGACGAATTGTTGCAGTTTTGAAGTGGAAATGTCGTTTATTCTTGCTTTGCACAGATGACAGTACTGTTCTGAACATCCAGACGTTCTACTTCTTAGTCGACTGCTGGAACCAACTCATTCGTGCTGAGGAGAACCCTTATACACTACACTGCCCTAGACCCTCAATAGTCACTGCTCACACCCATGACTCAACCACCACTGGGCCTCCTGGTATCTCCCTGTACTTTATGCATTATGTGCATGTGCCACCATTAGAAACTCTTTTTTGGTTTTGGACACAGAGGAGGAGGACGGGTTTGCGCAGAATGAGGCCTGGCAGTGTCTGGCTGAAATAACCATTGATCTCTCTGAAAAAGACCTCGTCAATATAACAGCATGTGCCGCTCTAAAATCCCAAAATACACCTCCACTAATGCCTCGTATAGCAGGACAGGGTTCGGTTTTAGCACCATTCACTGATCATCCGGATTATCTGTGTCTCAACATCCATAAACAAGCTGAAGCATGGAATCATCTGACCACAGGAAACACTTCCTCTACTGTCAGTAGAACTGACGTTTGGCTTCCTCTCTGAGTAACAGATTTTCAGGCTGCATTTCATTACAGTGGTTTTCCGCCTGAGCACTAGGGGGCGATATTGATCACAGTAGCATAACTGTTTCTCATGCAGTCCTTCTGAGGACTCGAAGGATTTCAGCCTTGTACTACAGCGACTCCGATTTATCTGGATTCCCTGATGCACTTGACAGCGTTATGTACTGTAGATGATGAAATACCTCAATACTACGTCATTTTGAGTTCTTTTTAAACTCACTGACAATTACAGAGGATGAAAATCATTTTTCGACGTCTCTCTGATTTTGTAACTGTAAAGTGGGAGATCCAGAAGAAGGAAAAAATCCAGAAAATAACATTATATAAAATATATGAAAATATACTGCATTTCATTGAGGGGAATAAGTATTTGATCCCCTAGCAAAACAAGACCTGCAAAATCCAAACCCATGTTGGCAGCACAGAGGTTAGATATTTCTTGTAGTTGGTGACCAGGTTTAACAGGAGAAAATTTGGTCCACACCTTTGTGCAGCTCTAAATCATTAAGGTTTCAAGGCTGTCGCTTGGCAACTTGAAGCTTCAGCTTCCTCCGCAGGTTTTCTTTGGCTTGTGTGTGACGTCTACTTTCATACATTGACTTTTCTCCAGCTTTATCTACACTCTCACACCATAAATGGGCTCATGGTCTTGTTCTCAGCCCGTTTGATCTCTGATTACCAGCTGTATCTAGGCTATAATAACTCCCTGGCCAAGGCCGTTGGCCACTGCAGTGCTAAACAGCTTCTAAAGCTTTGAAAAAAATACTTAGGTTTGGCTTTCGGTTTCACTGATGATATCCATGCATTCGTGGCCTTCGCCTCTCCCAGCAACAGAGAGACATAGAGGAAAGAGATACAGAGATGTGAGACAGATGTAGAGATAAAGGACACAGAAGGAGGTCTAAAGGGATGGGAGAGAGAGAAACATGTTTATCCCTCATGTGCATAGAGATGTAAAGCAATCAGCCATAACATTAAGACCGCTTCCTAGTGAAGTGAGTAACATTGACTCTAGTAGACCTGTTGGGGGGGGAAATATTCAGCAGCTAGTCAACAAAATGTGAATATCTGCTCTGTGGCTAAGTTAGCTAACTAATGAGAACAGCCAGATAAAATCCCAAGGCCCATAATATGGAGCCTTCACACATACCGTATATCTTCTAATAATAGTCTGTCTCTTTCAGTCGCCCGTTTCCATTAAACACCGGGATCGAAAGATAAAAATAGAAATGAACAATAGTAGCCGTGGCAAGCGCATTCTCTTGTAAACGGCGATCTGAAATGACCCACTGCGCTTTCCATACACCAAAACAAACTCTAACTCCGCCCTTTTTCCACCCCCGGCGCTGCCCCACGCGTTTTTCGTCTCCATGAGAAACACACCTCATCTAGTCTCACAAAGAGAAGCCGTTTGAGCGATGGAAAGGGATTCGTCAGGCTGAGGAGATCCGTGCAGAGTTCGGACTGGTTCGGGCTGGTTCAGACTGGTTCAGACTGGTTCAGACGGTTCAGACTGGTTCAGTCCGGTGCTGGTAGTGTTATTAGCAAAAAAGTTCAGAAGTTGTTCCATATCTGGTTTTCATGATTATATTGTATATAATTATGTACTGTGTATAATGTATATAATATATATTCAT
>JBBIGC010088232.1:0-10191 GCA_037576955.1 Lepidarchus adonis
TTTGGTTCACTTGACTATATGCGTCATTTTACAATTTTTCAATGAACGTTCGATCAGTCCGGCCCTCGGCTTGTAGCAAAGTTTTTTATTTGGCCCTCCGTCCATTTGACTTTGACACCCCTGGTGTAGACCCTCACTAAGCCCACCTTGTCCTTTCACCCGTTGCCTTTGGCTTGCTCATTAGGGTCTTGGACCTGGACTTTGTTACACTGGTTTGTGACAACATCAGTAAATGCTATAGAAATAAAATTGTATTAAATTGAATGCATGATCACCCAGCATTGCTAGGGAAATTCAGCAGGAGAAGCTTCTGAGTGGCTGTAAGGGTTTTAGTATGTGTGTGAGAGAGTGAGAGAGCACGATCACAGTTGGAGTAATCAGGTGTCGTGTGGGCAAGATCCCTCTTTAATTAAAGCGTTATTAAGGTAGAGAAGGTCAGTGTGAAGGACATGAGCACTGATTAAAGCCCTGACTCTGTCAAAACCTGAAATGGAACAGTTATTTCAGATTAAATGAGTGAATCCATATGTCTGGCATGCTGTGAAGTGGTTCCAAATACATTACTGGTCTGAAGATTACATTGTTTATGAAAACAGTACAGCTAACTAACCTTCCATGAATGAAAACCTTCTACACTGATGGGGAATCCTGGAGTTTACAGGCTTCACTTTGTGTATTTCCCCAGTGTTGAACTGTAGTACATATCTGGAAAAAAAATCAGGGACCACTTCAGTTTGATCAGTTTCTATGGTTTTACTATGTACAGTCCCAATCATATGTTACTTGGATCTTAACAACATTCCAGGTAGAGCTTCAACATGCTACAAGAAGAAATGGGCCTGAGATAAACCATTTTTTCATCATCATTTTGAAACTATGCTTAAACTGAAACCCTGTAAAAAAAAAAACCTCCAAACAGAAATCAAACATGAACTCAGTAATGAGTAGCTCCACCGTTATTGTTGATCACTTCATGTTTGATGCAAGTGTTTCCATGAGGTGAGTGGGAACATTTCTCCAAGAGGTGAAGACGCCGCACGAAGGGCATCTACTGTCTAGAGATGTTTTCCATTTTTGTAAACTTCCCTTTGCCACCCATCCCTAAAGGTTCTCAATTGGATTTAGAGCAGGGGAACACGCAGGAAGGTACAAAAGAGTGATGTTATTCTCCTGGAAGAAGTTCCTTGTCCTGCGGGCATTGTGCACTGTAGCATTGTCCTGTTGAAAAACCTAGTCGTTACCACACAGATGAGGGCCTCAGTCATGAGGGATGTTCTCTGCAACATTGGACATAGCCCCGGTCCTTTGACGCCCCTGCATCTCCTGAAGCTCCTTTCTTCCACTCAAGGGAAGTACTCCCCAGACCATTATGGCGCCCCCTCCACTGTGGCGTGTAGAAAACATCTCAGGTGGGTTCTGCTTGTCATGCCTGTAATGCTGGAAACCATCAGGACCATCAAGGTTAAATTTTTTTCTTATCAGAGCATTAAATATTCAATCTTAAAATGTCCCATGTTTGGTGCTCTCTCACAAATTCCAAACGGAAGCCCTTTGAAGCCCTTCAGTCCCAGGTGTCATCTGATTGTTATGGGGCTGCAGTCGGCACCAGTAACGGCCTTAATTTGGGGTCGATGATTGTCCAATGTCTTGACGCACAACCAATTGGATCCTTCGGCTCAGTGCTGGTGAAATTTTTTGGGTTCTTCTACTTGACCTTTTTGTTCCATAAGCTTCAGGATCATTTAAGAAATTCCAAATGACTCTTACTGTGTCTCACCTCAGCAGTGATGGTGCTAAGAAAGACCTGCTTACAGTATGCAGTTCAATAACTTGACCATGGAAAGTTTTTGTGCGTTTGCCATCAGAACGTCATGACAATGACCACATGATAGAAAATCAACACTTAACCTAGTTAAGATTCAACAATGCAACATATGATTTTTTTTGCCATTTGTCAAGTGGTCTTAATCTTTTGATCGGGACTGTATACTAGATGTATTTAGATTTGGTGATATATTGTCTTCCTTGCTCACGGAAGATGATAATCGATATACCAATGGTAAAATAGATATTTTAATTCATAAATATTCTCTGCCAATTTAACTCACTGACGTTGCTCCTCTGGCTGGTGCTGCTCAAATGAATGCAGGAAAAACACACTGCCAAACACACATCACCGATGTGATTGGTGGAGACACGGTGCGTGTTCGGGAGGTTGATTGGTTTTTGCCTTTTCCTGCTGGTCTGCGTCAGTCAACTTTTGTTAATGGCAAAGGTTCTAATAAAGTTTTAAATTGAGGGAGATGTTACTGTATTTATTTTACTATTTTATTATTTATATATTTATGTTAAAACGATATCTTATGTAACTTGGTAGGTTATGTTAACAATAATGCCTGGTTCCTCCTTTTAGTTCTCTGTTATTTATATACTTATGTATGAAATATATGTCCTGGCTGAAATTTGTATATCTTTATTAAACTGCTTCTGTGTGACTTTAGTTACATTTAACATTATAGAATCTGTTAATTAGCATGTTGGTGTAATCAGAATGAATTAAAAACCTTGCTGGCTAATATACCAAAAAAATCTTGATTTCCAACCTTGACAAATGCGTAGAAATCAAGCTTAAATTCAATATTAAATAATATTACACTGTTAATAATATTATAATGTCTGATCATCTGAAAATAATTCAGATATTCTGTTTGATCCATTCAGACTACTCCTACTGCAAGAAGGAATATATGTTTTTTATAGATTTCTCTTTAAATCCAATATGGTTCATGGTAATCACCTAATCAGAAATGAGTTCTGCTTTTGTTGGAATTCCACCACAGACATTGGAATGAAATGCCTGCCCATACACAGAAGTGGTCTCTTATTTTTAAGAACTGTAAGTATTAGGAAACTTAGTTCCTGGCCACAGTGTTGGTGTAACTAGGCCACTAGTTCTTTGGAAAGTTGTAAGGATCATTGTTGAGTCCAACTACCTTCAATTTAAACAAATAATCATTTGTTTTATGTTGGGTTCACAATTTTTTTTATTATAAGCATTTATGTTACTGTATGTTTTGCCATTAAGTATAGCTATAATCTGTAAAATTACACAATATTCAAAAAAGTGTATGACAAGTTTCTGAGAATTTAATGCAATTAAATTTTTGAGATTTGTGTGATGATGAAGAACTACAGTTTGCATGGTGCTTATTACTGTAATTACTGCACATTTGCCTCATAGCTACAGTGCAAAACATTGACAATTTTGTCATTCTGATCTTGCACTTTGTGGTTCCTTTAATGCAATCATCTGAAGAGTATTGTAGTGGCTGTGCACTCTGACTCTGCACACTAGCTATTTCAGCTGGGTTGCTGTGTTCCTCGATGGGAATAAGTTAATAGGATAAGCCATTGTGATATTTTCAAGATGACACATTCTCTAAGTCACGGCAGACAAATTTCATTTACTCCACAGATATGATTTTCTGATAGTGGACGGGTCTAATATAAGTCCTCTAATCTGTAGCTGAGAGGCTTCTTGCCAGGTTCACATGGAAGGACTTCATGTTCCCAGTGCATGTCTGAGAGCCAAAGCCAGTGTTAGGCTTTTATGCTTGCTTTCAGTTTGAAGACTACATTACCCACAGTGGGAATGAGAAGTAATTAATGAGATCGACATGGAGCAATGGGCCTTGCATGCTTAGAGGAATATGAGCTGGACTGCATGCAGTTTTTGTTGCAGATGGGCAGTTCTTACATCCCACCTAGTTTTGATTTCACACCCTTCTGCAAAATGCCCACAGTTACAAGTACATTGAAAAACAAGTGGAGAAACTGACTTTTTGACATTTGTAAGGAGTGATAGTGACACGCAAAGTGCACCACAACGAAATGTGACCTTTGCTTTTAACCCATCATGCATGAGCACATGGAGCAGCTGTCAGCTATGAACAGCACCTGGGGAGCAGCATTGTGGGGATGGTATCGTGCTCAAGGTGGTGCTAGGGCTGGGACTGTAATCTCTCTCTCACCTTCTCTCTCTCTCTCTCTCTGTTTTCCTGTCTTTCACATTTATTTTTTCTTTCTCCATTTTGATGTATCAACCATCCCTCTCTCTGTTTCTGTCTCATCCTCTTTCTCTCTTTCTCTCTCTGTCCTTTCCACATTTCTCAGTATATCCCAATCCCCCCTCTCTCCACCTTCTCTTTTTTTCTTTATCATCTCATTTTTTATCTCTTCATCCCATTCTTTTAACTTGATCTTGCTTTCCTTCTCTTTGTATCTCTCCTTTCAACCTTTCTCACTTTATTCATTTCTCTCTCTCTCTTGTTCTCTGGGGAGGGAACTGTTTAGAGTTGTTGGAGTTGGAGCTTGTTTGGGGCTAGAACGAGCTCATTAGATAGTTTGAGGATGCCCCTGTGCCTCACACTTCTCAGAAGTGGTGTGACATCTGCACAGCCATTTGTTGAAGTTTCAGGAAGATGCACTTGCTTGTTACTGTGGCACAAATCATTTTGCCCATGTTCAATGTTAGCACTGCAGGTCATGTTTTTTAGTTTTCCATTAGTCATTCAGTTTCCAAATTGCTTATCCAATTTGGGTTTTGGGAAAGCCAGAGCCAATCCCAGCTGACTACTGGCACATGGGCCAACCAATCACAAGGCAACACAGAGACAGACACTCGCAGCTATGGACAATGTAGAATAGCCAGTCAACCTAAACCACAAGCCTTTGGACAGTGGGAGGAAACCCACTCAAACCCAGGACACAGCCCTCAAAATAGTTTCTTAATGATTGTTGGTTAATTACAATCAGCTACATTTCTTGCTCTTTCTCTCTTATTTCTCTCTATATATTGTGGTGTTTCAAAGTTTATGAACCCTTTCAGAGTTTCTGTTTTTTAGATGAATGTGACGTAAAGCATCATCAGATTTTCAAACATCCTGAAAGTAGATGATGAAAACCTAGTTAAATGAAACAATGAATCATGTAGTTATTAAAAAATAAAATGATCTATTAGGGTATTGATCTATAAGGATTATCATCTAAATTGATGGTGAAATCAGAGTCTGGTGATTTCAATCATTGAGATTACAATCAGGTATGAATGGGAGATCCTGTTTCATGTGAAGAACAATCACATATACAACACATTTGTTGATGTGTATCATGGCTCAGACAAAGGAGCTACAACATTACTATCTGAAAGAGAAACACATTTCTACACTATAAGATGTAATGCGTAAGTCTAAAACAGACAGTAGGTGCTGCAGCATAGTTAACATGTCCTATTCATATATACAAGTGCTTTAGATGCTGAGGTAGTTGCGGAATAGTGTAGTCTTGAGGTGTTTCTTGAAGGTGGAAAGAGTCTCTGCAGTGTGTCTGTGCAGCTCGTTCCACCAGTGAGGGAGAATGAAGGAGAAGAGTCTTGAGTGGTGTTTGACTCCTCGTGAGGGTGGAATCTCCAAACGTAGTTCCCTCGCTGATCTAAGTGATCTGGTGGGTGTGATTGGTCTGGATGAGTGTTGTCATGTAGGAGATAGCAGATCCGTTGATGATCTTGTAGACGAGCTTGTAGACATGTAAACTCCTCCACTTAAGGCAGTACTATGCTCCCAACCTGGAGAGAGCATTCCAGCCTTTTCCAGGAGAAAACCTTGGCCTCAGATTTAGAGGTACTGACTCTCATCCCCACTGCTTCACACTCAGTTATGAACCGCTCCAGTGAGAGCTGGTGGTCATGGACTGTTAAAGCCAACAGAATCACGTTATCTGCGAATAACAGAGACGAGATTCTGAGGTCAACGAACCTGACCCCCTCCACCCCTTGGTTGCACACGGAAATTCTGTCCATAAAACTTATGAGCAGAATCGGTGTCAAAGGGCAGCCCTAGCGGAGTCCAAACTCAGCAACTTAATACTGGCTATGCAGACCAGGCTCCTGCTCCTCCTGTACAGGGGCTAAATGGCTAGTAACAGTGAGCCCTGTACCCCATACTCTTGAAGCTCACCCCACAGGATATTCCAGGGGGACCATTGTCGAATGCCTTCTCCAAATCCACAAAACACATGTGGACTGGTTAGGCAAATTCCCATGCCCCCTCCAGAATCCTCCAAAGTGCTCCACGGTTAGGACAGAATCAGCATTGTTCCTCTTGAATCTGAGATTCGATAATCAACCAGAGTCTCTACTCAAGCACCCCTGAATGGACCTTACCAGAGAGGCTGAGGAGTGTGATTCCCCTGTAGTTGGAGCACATCCTCCGTTCCCCATTATTTAAAAGTAGTACCACCACCCCAGTTTGCCAGTACACAGGTACTGCTCCCGATGTCTCTGCAATGTTGCAAAGTCGTGTCAACCAGGACAGCCCTACAACATCCAGAGCCTTGAGAAACCCAGGTTGGATCCCATACAGAAATGTTATGGAATATTTTTTTTTCAATAAATACATGACCACACACAATTAATTTGGTTTCTTCATCAACAGGATTTCTTTGAAAGGTCATGTAAAAGTATAGAAAATTCTATGTGTTTTCCTCCATTTCTCATATACTGTTTATTTACTTGATATTATATTTGTCTCAGTATGAGCCACTGCAAAAACAATGTCAGTGTATAACTACTTATGATTCAAAATGTGATTCTCCCCCTCTCTCTCTCTCTCTCTCTCCCTCTCTCTCTCTCTCTTTCTCTCTCTCTCTCCAGCTAACGTATCTGCCTCCTCCATGGGGAGAGTGTGTGTCTCGAGCGCTGGACTCTGGCTTCTTCCAGGTTTACAGCGTCACTGCCTGCCGCATCGAGTGCGAGACGCGATACATCGTGGAGAACTGCAACTGCAGGATGGTCCACATGCCAGGTCCACTTCCTCTCTCCTGCTCCTTCACTCCCTCCCTTTCCCTGTTAACGAATATTCTCAGCTTATTGGCCTAATGCTGAGGATTCGGTAATGAACTAATTGGTCATTGGTAATTATATTAGACTCAGTGCTGTAATTCCTTCATTAGCTATTCATCCACTCTGATAGCTCTTCAGGGTGACTCATGCTCAGTGGAAGCTGTGTGCCTTAGTTATTAATATACATAATGTGACCAAAAATATGTAGATACACAACATCCTTTTTTGAACAGTTTTTTGAACATTTTAAAACCACCTCTTTTGTGGCATGACTTTCCACATTGTCAGTTTGAAACACAGCTTCTGATTGGCTGACAGGCTCAACCCAAGTCGTGATAGCATTTCTGGTGATCAATATTGTCATAGGCATAAACTGAAGGCCTCCAGAAGGCCTTTTTCACCACAAAAATACTAAGTACCATTTAGTGAGTAATCATTGTTCTTTCGCATTCACTGATGTACAGCTCAACACAAGCACAAGATTTTGGACTGTACCTCAGTCTAAACAGCATTTGTGAGGTCAGGCACTGAATTAGTTTGAAAAGGCTTCACCCAGGGCTCTGAACAGGCCACTAGAGTTCCTGCAGGTAAAACATTTCAAACCTTGTCTTTACAGTCCAATGGTGGCACCACTCTAATTGACTTTTGAGATTGAACATAGTGACTTGTGCAGCTTTATGGCCATGGAAACCCATTTCATGAAAGACTTGAGAAACTTGAGCACAATTCTTATCTTGATTGTGCATCCAGAGGCAGTTTGATGTGTAGTGAGTGATGCAATAGATTCATTTTACACACTATGTGCTAGAAAGCCCCACTTGTGAGTTTGCCTGGATTATTGCTGTGTGGCTTCAATTTTACAATGCTAGCACTTACAGTTGCCGGAGGCAGATCTAGCGAAGCAGATAATTTAAGGACTGCCTCTTTTGTTTTCAAGTGATGATGCAGACATGATGAAAAAGTAAAATGCTTGCCGTTCTGTCTACAAAACAAGTAGTACCCTAATGTACTGCACTGTCCTACCCACAAAAATATTGGTTAAATGACCATCTAAGATGACCTGACTCACCAACAGCTAATTTGAGCATGTGAGGTTTCATTTGTAGAGGGCATTATGATTTCTGATTGTTTGTAACCTCCAATAAACAGAAAGTGAACTAATGCTAATGCTAACCATGTGGAGACATAATTATAGTTTTGTCAAGAGTCCTGACCCAAGTGAAGGTCTCCAGAACCCACCAAACCAGCAGGTTATAAGATGACCATCATATTTCTAACAAACACACATACAGTGGCAAGAAAGTATATGAACCTTTTGGAATTTCATGGTTTTCTGCAATAATATGTCATAAAATGTGAATCAATCTTCATCTAAGTCAAGGGTAGTGACAAAATTTTGTGGCAAAAATAATAACACAAAAATGACGTTTTATGTTTTTCTTGTGAATAACCATAAACGACTCATATTGCTAGTGGATGTGAACCCTTGAGTTAATGAGCTCAAAAAGCTAATTGGAGTCAGGCGTTGTCATACCTGGAGGTTTGTTAAAAAATGAGTTTGAAGGTGTGGACCAGAGCTACTTTAATTAAAAAACAAACAAACTCACAAATCTTTTGTGTTTCTTCCACACAGGAATATGCTAATGTGAGCCATGCCTTGGCCAAAAAGAGCTTTCAGAGGAACTATGTTTAAGAATTGTTGATTCACATAAAGCTGGAAAGGATTACAAAGTATTTTCAGTTACATTTGATATTCACTAGTCTACCAGATCTACTGGAGAACTGTGGCTACTCTAACAAGAAGCAGGTGCGCAGTCAAAATGACCCCAAGAGCACAATGAATACTTATCAGTGAGATAATGGAACAGCCCAGAATGTCAGCCAAAGATTTGAAGGCATCATTGAACTGATTAAACTCTGTGTTCATGAGTCTAGTAGAAGATCAATTTCCAAGTGTATCAAAACAATCTTCAGGACATTGTGAGAATGTCTGTATGTCAGTTGAAACTCTGTAGAGGTTTGATGATGCCACAGGACAATGACCCAAAACACCAGAGCAAAGTACAGGGATAGGGACTAGTAGGGGTCAGTCACCACTCTGCTGCTCCCTCCTATTTTAATGCACCATAGTCAACCACACAATCCATACTACATGAGGGCCTTCATGCATGGGTGGGGGGTTGTTGGCGAGGTTGTGGGTCTCACTGCCTCCCCCCTCTCTGTGGGTTTCCTTGTGTGGAGGCCATCGTCACCTCAGTTCTTTGCAACTTTCCTTGGGTCGGGGGTGGCTGTTTCAGGGGCACCTGTCTATAAGGCCTTGCATGGTGAAGGGTCACTCTGGGCCTCAAATGCCTGGCTTCACCTGCCTTCGCCTTGGGCCGGAGATGGAGGCACCGTGTCCCCCCGATTACATCAAACACCACCACATCGGCTACCAGCACTTCCAGTGATTCCCAGTGACAAACAGTCACACATTGGCAGATTCATATAAGGCGACTAGGGAAGTCTTCATAGATGGAATTATTATTATTATTATTATTATTATTATTATTATTATTATTATTATATCCACTCTGTTGCCTGAGATTAATTAAGAAAGTAAACTTGGCAAGAAACAAAATTCTTGCTAGTTTAAGAAGAATATCTCAGATTCCCTCTCTAGTAAAGCAAAACTGCCCTGACACTGCAGGCAACCAGATTTCCCGTGCTGTTGGCCCAAACTGTCAGGACAGGACAGGTAAAATAAATAAAGCAAATTCACAACAAAATGGCTTCAGAAATACAAAATCCACCTTTTGGAGCGGCCAAATCAGAGCCCACACCTCAACCCAATAGACACGCTATGGAACAAGCCAAACACATGGGACGTCCGAAGAATATAGCTGAGTTAAAGCAGTTCTGCCAGGAGGAATGGGCTGAGATTTCCTCTGAACGATGTGCAGGTCTGATCCACAGCTATAGGAAGCACTTGATTATTGCTGCCAATGGGGGGTCAACCAGTTATTAATTCCAAGGGTTCACATTCCTCACATACTGTATTGAGTTTGTTGAGCAGTGTTTGACAGGGTGAGGTTTGAGGCTACAGTTTCCTCTTGACATTGGACAGAGCACACCTTCCTAAAACTCATAATTAATTCAGTAAGCATAAACCAACACAACTCTCTCTCTCTCTCTCTCTCTCTCTCTCTCTCTCTCTCTCTCTCTCTCTCTCTCTCCCTCCCTCTCTTTCTCTCTCTCTCTCTCTCTCTCTCTCTCTCTCTCTCTCTCTCTCTCTCTCTCTCTCTCTCTCTCTC
>JBBIGC010088243.1:0-10190 GCA_037576955.1 Lepidarchus adonis
ACAGGTCAACACACAACATTACAGTCTGGACTGACTCATTACTGCCCCCACAGGTCAACACACAACATTACAGACTGTACTGACTCACTACTGAACATGAACTTAATGTCATATTGAAATCAGCTGCTATAAGACACAGATTTGAAGTCTCATGTGAACAAGGCATTATTCGCAACTGAAGCAGAATTAAAGTTGTACATTGAAATTGAAAAACGTAATTAGTTAAAAGCCACAGAGAATTAAAATGTTTTAATTGTTTGGGGGGATTTTTTAAAGAATAAAGGAGGATATGTTTCTTTGTAAACGTGCAGATAATTGTATTGCAGTAATGAACTGACGGAATTGCCAGATATACACAACTCACTTTCCAGTCTTGGTCTGATCACTCCATCTAAAGAATATAACAAATACACACCATCACACTGGCCCGTTCTGGAACATCTGCTCACACTCCTGCAGGTGGTTCTTCGGGAAGATAACTCGCCGGGATTCTGAACGACTGCTTCTGAACATCCAGAACAGACGAGGCACGTTCCTGGTGAGAGAAAGTGAGACGACGAAAGGTGAGCGTCTCTGTCTGTGTGTCTCTCTCTTTCTGTCTCTCTCTCTCTCATGTTGACCCCATGTCCCGGCTCAGGCCGCGCTGAGGAACCGTCCCGACCCACGAGAGGTCAAAGGTGTGTTCACAATCACAAACCGTCACTTTCTCTTCCCTGTGTTTAGGGGCTTACTGTCTGTCTGTCCTTGACTACGACAACATGAAGGGGTTAAACGTCAAGCACTACAAGATCAGGAAGTTGGACAGTGGAGGCTTTTACATCACATCGCGCACACAGTTCACCAGCCTGCAGCAGCTGGTTCTCCACTATCGAGGTGAGAACCGGTTCCACTGCAGCTCAGCAGTGATCATCTCCGTCTCCCAAACCCACATTAAACCTGAATAATGGTGAAACGTCTCTGGCACCGCAGTTCAGTAGAATATACAGATTAGTATATATCTGAGAACCTGATTACACTAATAACATGGTCTAGATCAGGGAATTTTTTACAATATAGGGCTGCACTATATTATATTAGGATATAAAAGCTTAATTAAACATAATTTTGTCTATTTTTATATGAATTGTCCTTATACATCAAACAGTACAAAAAGTAGATAAAGAGTTAAACAATATATATATTACAGTAATATTATACATGGTCATGCATTTATAGAAAAATCCAGTAACATAACTAACTAACATAACCAAACGTGTGCGGTAACTGTTGATCAGACCGGAGGAGTTTCAGCCCCGTTCTTCCACACAAACTGCTTCAGCTCTTGGATGTTGGTGGGTTTCCTCACATGAACTTCTTCTCACTTTAGGTCTTTTCTCAACATTAAGGTACAGTAGCAATGTACAGGGCTATAGAGGGCTGTGAAATGATCATGTAAGACTTAAAAATCTTTGTTTATGTACATAAAAGCACTTAATAAGATAAGATAAGATAATCCTTTATTGTCCCACAAGTGGGAAATTTCACAGACTAGCACGAAACTGAAGTACATTTTGTCTGTATAGGGTTTAAAAACTATTTCAGAAAGTAAAAAAGTAATAAGAAAAAGTTGAAAAAGTTGAGAAAAAAGCTCGTAAAGAGCGGAGCTGCTGCAACAGGCTGCCGCACGCTGTGGGGGCGCCAATCAATTCGATAATCAATGTGAAAATAGTAGAAATGCAAGAAAAATGTCATATACATATGTCATTGATGCATTTTTGTACCAAATGAGCGCTCTGCCCTTAAGTTGTGCCTGTAAACGTGTAGAAAATCCCTGCGAATGTGCTGTAAATGCTGATTCCTGTTCCTGTCCTGTTTCAGCGCATGCAGACGGGTTGTGTCACGTCCTGACGGATATATGTCCCATGCTGAAGCCGCAGACGCAGGGTCTGGCGCGAGACGCCTGGGAAATCCCGCGCGAGTCTCTCCGGCTGGACGTCAAGCTGGGCCAGGGCTGTTTTGGGGAAGTGTGGATGGGTGAGCAACGTGTGCGCTTTCTCAAGCATTCTTGCCATATTTGTCTCAGCCGTGGAACATCTCCAGTTCAAGCATGTTCATGTTAATTCACCTCAGGTTACTACAACGACAGAGGAGCGCTGTTTCACGGTACAGCATGCGCCGGCACAATGCTCACAGCTCACACTACCCGTTCTCCACCGGGGCCCTGTCCACACACTGGTCCTTCTGAAAACGGCAATTTCTGTTTTTAAAAGAAAAATCACGTCCACATGAGGTATAAATATATTTGCGTAAACATAAATAACAATGTCAAACGCTGTCAAAAGCCAAAGCAGCAGATGGCGCTATAACGCTAAACCGTATAGCAGCGATGGCCAGTTGGAAGCCTTGCTGGGACGAGGTCATTGCACAGTGTGATGAAGTTGCACAGTTTTGGGATTTGAAAATCTCAGAAAAGCTACGTTTTCAGAAACGCATACGACGTGTGGACAAGGCCTGAGACTCTAACCATGTTCTAACATAGCTCCCTAAAGCAATTTCAGCTCAGAAATCGAATGTACACAATTTATTGATACATTTGATGTCTTGTGTGTGATATTTGCTTCTTTAGACAATGACTTACACTCCACCGCCTCATCACATTCACTCAGACTTGTTTCCGTGGTTTCTGCAGCGGTGGACAGTAACACAAGTACATTTACAGCTTCTGTTCTCGTGACTTTTACTCCACTACATCTGAAAGAGGAATGTTTGACCCCAGTTCTAGAAAGTTCTGTTACTCTGAGGTCAGTGGATGAGTTTCTCTAGTAAAATGCAGAATGTGTTGTGTTCCAGCTACGGTCGTACCACTGGGAAACCAGCTGGGACATTAACGACGGGTCTCCTGCTACTGGTTATCTAGTACTCATGCAGAGTTAACATTACTGAGGATTCCTGCAGAACCCATCCCAATAGCTGTGACGAGGTTCATCCGACTGTTTCTCCGAGTTTATCCACTCGGGTCTGATAGAGGAAACTGGACGTCAACTTAAAGATTAAATAATAAATAAAGATTAAAAAAGTAAAAACAAAATGGCCGCCCTTCCAGCTGTAGACTCTGCAGGAAAGTCCTTGAGATTTGTACAACAGGGCTCTGACATTTACAAAAATTTACTTAAGTATTGTCAAAACTCTACTCAGCATTTGACTGAACATCTTTCACTTTTGGTGGAGGAGGAGCGACTCAGGGAGTGTGTACTTTGTCCACCTCTGGGGTTCTGACTATAAACCTGCTCTGAAGTAATTCCAGCCACGTTCAAGCCTGAGTTTCCTCTTCTGCTCCAACACGTTTGAAGTATGTGGGAAAGACTGTGTGGACTAACCTCTGCTTTAGCCCTGTTCAGACTGGATTAGGTTATTAGACATTAAAACGTCTCCTCAATGATAAAACTCAATATTGAGCTTATACAGAGAGAGGGTGGAGTTCTATTACCAGTCCATCAATCAAGGCTCAGCATTGACATCACTTTCACTCCAGAACACCACTGTCAGTTCTACTGAGTGGCATAGCACTCCGCCCCTTTTGTAGGCTGGGAGGTCATTCTGGATGGAAGTAGAAATGGTCAAATCTGATGTAAAATTAATCCTGTCTGACCTGGGCAATGACGAGACTAACCATATGGACAAAGATTTGGACTTGCACGTCGGATAAAATGTCGGATTCTGTTTAATATCACTTCTCCAATGGTCTAGGTACTTGGAACGGGACGACACGAGTGGCCATCAAGACCCTGAAGCCTGGCACCATGTCCCCCGAGGCTTTCCTGGAGGAGGCCCAGGTCATGAAGAAGCTCCGGCATGAGAAACTGGTGCAGCTGTATGCCGTCGTCTCAGAGGAACCCATCTACATCGTTACAGAATATATGAGTCAAGGTCTGGACTTTATCCTGCGTACAGACTGTGGAGGGTCACGATATTTCATATTTTTAAGATACAGGGCTGGTGTCATGGAGTTGTTTTGTTTTCTTGAGGTCTGAATCAACATAAAGCATTTGAAACACTCTTAGCTCTGTAGCGCTGTAGATCAGACAGGCCGTCGCAATGATACAGGCATAACGGGACATAGGGTTGCTGAGAAGAACCCAAACTATGGTGGAATCTCATCCCCAGCCTTCTCACAGCACCACCCCTCATCAACATTAGTACAGCTTGATGATGTTCTTCAAGGAAAAGTCAGGTCGCCAAAGTAATAACAGCAAAAAAAGTTTGTGGAAGAGGGGTTCTCTCGATTGGGAGAAGATTAGGAAGAATTGTGGAGCAGAGCTTCAGTTGAGGACACTAAACCATGGTCATGTTTCATCCCTGGGTCAGGTGACATCTGCATTACCTTTTGCACTAGGGATGGGAACCGCAGAGTATCTCACGATATGATACGCAATACGTGGCCCTTGATATCGATAATATTGCGATTCTGCAATAATCGATATATCGCACGACAGTGACTTAGTGATATAACACAGAAACACTGGGAGGTGTTATTAATTTATGTAAGCATCAGCAATGCTGTTGTTACATTTCCTATATTTGCTTTGCGATCACAGTCGGAAGCGAAGAGAAACTGCTACTTCAGCTAAAATTCCCTTTGTCACTTGGCAAGTTGCGTTAGCATTGTGCTACCGACCGAACTACAACTCCCATATTTTCCCACACCATACACTACAGAGTCAAACATACACTGCACAGTGCATTTCTCCCCATTTAACACACCTTCCGCTACAGCGCTAGTTTTGTCCGTGTCTATATCGGACAAATTATGCAACGATGCGCTTCTGTCTGATCTAAATTGTTGTTGAGGACGGTTCAGCAAATGCTAGATATTGGTGGAGAAACTTGGATACTGAGTCTTTACCCGTTTTTAAAGAAGTTCTCCAGCGTGTGTGTTTACTCACGTTGACGGGTCACTGGTAGCATCATCCAATCGATATGAGAGAAGTGCAGGAAAGAGACAAACAGAGATACGGCGTCACACAATAATCCACACTTCTGTTGCAAAGTTCTTTTCACCCAAATCTCCTGCACTCAGTCGAGCAGCGCCCCCAGAGGAGAGAAGAAGTAGTGACAGCAGTGAGTCACATTAGTGGTGAATGTTTATTCATTTAAATATCGATATTGACATCGCCGTGTCTTTCCGTGTGGAGTGTACAAGTTCTCCCTCTGTGTGTGTGTGTGTGTGTGTGTGTGTGTGTGTGTGTGTGTGGGTTCCCCCTGGGTTCTCCGGTTTCCTCCCACATACCAAAGGCTTAGGTTGGCAGGCTACTCTGCATCACCCTTAATTGTGAGTGTGTGTGAATGGTAGTCTGCCTCTGTGTTGGCCTGTGATTGGTTGGCCTCCTGTCCAGGGTGAACCCTGCCTTGGGCTTGTATTCAGCTGGGATCGGCTCCAGCTTCCCCACAACTGAATAAACTTTACTGCAATAGTGTGACCACAGTTGTGATTAAATGACCAATCACAGATCTCCTCAAGCAGGAACAGCCAGTAATGTTCTTCTACACAATGTTCTCCCACCACAGGTAGCCTGCTGGACTTCCTAAAAGGAGATAAGGGGAAATATCTGCGGCTTCCACAGTTGGTGGATATGGCATCTCAGGTATAGTGCCAATGTGCTGAAGATATGATTAAATGTTTAAAGCAGCCATAACATTAAGACTACAGCCAGGTGAGGTGAGGAACATTGACTAGTTACTTCATTAAAGTCGCATCTGTCAGGGGCGTGGAACAGCAAGTGAACAGTCAGTTGTTGTAGTTGATGGGCTGGAAGCAGGAGAGTGAGGATCTGAGGTCTTATTGTGATGGAGCTTCTCCAGAACAGCAGGAGGTGTGGAGTGTTCCAGCTCTGCAGTAGTTAGTACCTACAGTGATCAGGGTCATGGGCGCCCAAGACTCACTGATGTATGTGGGGGGTGTGGTCTGATCTCCTGTTGTACAGACTGTTAATGCCGCTCTGATCAGACACACAGTGCAGCACAGTCAGCATGACTGGAACCAGCTCAATATTATGCATGTGGTCTTAATGTTATGGCTGATTGCTGTAAATAGAATTATAGTCCATATGAGAAGAAAGGGGGTTAGGATCTCCTGCAGCTTTGCCGTTATGTCTGATTTCTTTCAGATTGCTGCTGGAATGGCTTATGTGGAGAGGATGAACTATGTACACAGGGACCTGAGGGCTGCCAACATCCTGGTCGGGGACAACCTGGTGTGCAAGGTGGCAGATTTTGGACTGGCGCGACTTATTGAAGACAACGAGTACACTGCCAGACAGGGTGAGGGCTGTGCAAAATCAGCTTTGGCATCATAACAGACAGGGCAAGATTATTTCTATTAGGGGTAAACCGATTATCAGGGCTAATATTAGACATTTGACCAATTATCCGTATGGGTGTGTTTAGTTTTGACCATCACAGAGGTTCAGTAATTACAGTGCGTCACTGCAGCTCCACTGCTCTTCTCTCTGTGCTGTTCTTCAGTTAATGCCCCGCCCACATCAGTCTCCAATTGGCTGTATGTCACATGAGAAGTAGCCAATCAGTGCTGAAGCCTTGTCACTTACACCACACACACACACACACACACACACACACACAGGCAAGTTTATTTATAGAGCACAATATCATACACAGGGTCATTCAATGTGTTTTACAATGAAAAACGGAACAGTTAAAAAATATGTTAAAACAAAGAATAAATAAATAAATAAGCATAAAAGAAAGCGATATTACTAGAAATAAAAGTAAGATTAGAAGTGCAAAATGAAAGAAGATGAGACACAAAAGATTGAAGATCTGGAGAAATGAAAGACGAAGAGAGGAGAGTGTGAGTTGTGTGTTCCCCCAGATTAACACATTACAGCTCAACACACTAAAGCTGCTCAACACCATGTAGTTAAATATAACACTTATTTTTATTTATAAATAAGTATTTATAAACAATAGTTTTTTAAATAAAGTTATTTGTAAAGTTTAAAATAGAAAAGTAAAACAAAAATATTGCATATCGGTTCCACATTAACCAGCAATATCAGCCCTGAAAAAACAATATCGGTTGACCTCTAACTTTGGTAGCGCATTACCATACGCAGAGGTCATTCAGTGTCTTTGTAGAGATATATGGAGCATAAAGAAAAGTGAGACTAACACATTCACAGGGATAAAAACGGATTAAGGTGATCAGGCTGAGTTGGGGTTTCCCTCTTTGTTTTGCTGTTATTCAGGTGCCAAGTTCCCCATTAAATGGACGGCGCCTGAAGCTGCGCTGTACGGCCGCTTCACCATCAAATCAGACGTCTGGTCTTTTGGGATATTGCTGACCGAACTGGCCACCAAAGGGCGAGTTCCATACCCAGGTAAGCCCTTCATTCCCTTCACACGATCTACATCAGTAACCATTGTAATGTAAATTAACATACTTATTTATCTCTTAATATTATTATTAGGGATGTTTTTCTGCTCTACAGTCTGATCTGAGACATTTATTATTGAGTATCTGATATCGAGTCCCAAGCTGATACAAGGGGTCCTCGAGTTACATCAGGGTTCCGTTCCTCATAGGGCGACGACGAAGTCTAATTTCGACCAGTCTGTCTCGCTGTATTACTGTGATACATGTAGTAGCGTTCGACTGCATTCTACTACTGTATATGCACTGCCAACTCTTTCCACCTTTTTTCCGCCGCATTACTCACCTATTTTCCTGCACAGGACGCTACATATTCCACAATGCATTGCTTTAAAAGCTGTGTTCTACTACCGTATGTGCTGCCAGCTCGTGTTCTCGCCACTACTCCCAGAAAGCAACTCGCTTTCCACCTCTTTTCTGTCCATATCACCCACTTATTTTATCATAGTCCACAATTCATTGCTTCCCATGAATCACATCATATCCCACAACAACTTGAAGCGCAAATGCCGTATTTTTTTTTATTTAAGGAGCTTGTGTGACCACAATGCGGAGTGTGATGTAACTCGAGGATCCCCTGTATTTGTATTTTTCTAGATAAGTGTCACAGCACCCTCTTCAGGTACATTAATGTTATTAAAATCCATTGCATATGCTCGACGCTGACCCGTTTCTTGTCTATTTCCCAAACATGCAGTTTAGTTAAAACTTTGGGTCATTAAAAGTCATTATTAAGACCTAAAGTCTCCATATTCCTGGAGAACACGAAGATTTGAAGGCCACACCTGATTTCCGTGTTTTCTCCTGCTGTTCCATCCCTGCAGGAATGGTGAACAGGGAGGTGCTAGACCAGGTGGAGCGAGGCTATCGGATGCCGTGTCCGGCCGAATGTCCGAGCTCCATGCACGAGCTGATGCTCAGCTGCTGGCGGAAGGAGCCTGAGGAGCGGCCCACATTCGAGTACCTGCAGGGCTTCCTGGAGGACTACTTTACTTCCACTGAACCCCAGTACCAGCCCGGGGAGAACCTCTAGGGCTTCCAGTGTGAATGTGGGGCTGGACTCCTAACCTGGGGGGGGACTGTACAGAGACACTCTCTCTCCATTGTGTATGTATAGGGTGCGTGTGTCTGCTGCCAGAGAGACGTCCTCCATCTTGAGCCAATCATTGGAGGAAGTCCAGGATGTCCTTCGCCTTGAGCCAATCATTGTAGGAAGACTGGGACATCCTCCGTCTTGAGCCAGTCATTGGAGGGAAGACCAGGACGTCTTCCGTCTTGAGCCAATCATTGGAGGGAAGACCAGGACGTCTTCTGTCTTGAGCCAATCATTGGAGGGAAGACCAGGACGTCTTCCGTCTTGGGCCAATCATTGGAGGGAAGACCAGGACGTCTTCTGTCTTGAACCAGTTTTTGGAGGAAGACCGGGACGTCTTCCGTCTTGAGCCAATAATTGGAGGGAAGATCAGGACGTCTTCCGTCTTGGGCCAATCATTGGAGGAAGACCGGGACGTCCTCCGTCTTGAGCCAATCATTGGAGGGAAGACCGGGACGTCCTCCGTCTTGAGCCAATCATTGGAGGGAAGATCAGGACGTCTTCCGTCTTGGGCCAATCATTGGAGGAAGACCGGGACGTCCTCCGTCTTGAGCCAATCATTGGAGGAAGTCCAGCCCGAGGGTACGCACAAAACGCCTGTACGAACTTCTGTCCGGTTGCCTGACTGAGTTTTTTTTTTACACCCAGCGGAGTACTGCCACGTGCCCGGAGGTGCCAAAGGATCGATCCGTTCGTCTGTCATTTGCCTCGTTTCCCGTCCTCATTTCTTCTTTAATTCCCGCAGCAGTGACTCTTTCCCCAGGGCTGAGAGCGTGTGCGTTGTTTGTTGTTTGTCTTCTCCCAGACTAATTATTTTTCATGGTACTTGTAAATCAAAGGGCTGCTATTGATCATGCATAATTACAGCATGGGCTAATTGTCTATTTTTTCTTTTTGTGTGTGTTTTTTTTTAATGTTTTGACGTCAAATTCAAAGTGACAAGGCTCCACCAAACACTTTTAATCAATGCTTTTTAAAAAGAGAAGCAAAACCTCCGTCAAGAGCTGCACAAAGCTCCACCGGAAGAGTGGCGTTTTTCAGCGGGAAAGGGAAAGCATGAAAGGTTGCACTAAGTTAACAACGTACCAGACCATAGTTTAGTGGGATTATTTATTGTGTGTGATTTCGCTCGTTTCCGTGTGTAATTGTGTATTCCAGGTCACGAGAACTTCCTGTTATCAGACTGTAAGTGGAATGATTAGTCAGGTGATTTTACTTCATTCAGAGACGCTCCCATGCCATGTTTCCTCCGTGGGTGGAGCCTAGTGTAGGGATGGCTGGGGCAGCCAGCAGTTACGTCGCCATCTAGTGGTTACTGGCTTCAGGTGTTTTTACTCTTCACCACAGTCCATTCGCCTTAGAGCTTCTTTCACTGTTGCCTAAAATCCCAAATTTACTGCAGTATTTCGTATTTAAACAGCAGCGCTCGTTAAAAATGGCTCAGACTCTGATTCCATGTGGTTTCTGTGTCTTTACATACAGATGAAATATCAAATGCATTTTACCCATTTACCCATTTTCCAACACCCCCTGACCTGCCTAATAGTGAGCAGGAATCAGCCATAACATTAAGACCACCTTCCTCATAGTCAGCAGGTCCCTCGTGATCAGCCATAACATTAAGACCACCTGCCTAATAGTGAGCAGGACCCTCATGATCAGCCATAA
>JBBIGC010088283.1:0-10189 GCA_037576955.1 Lepidarchus adonis
AACGAAAATCATACATGATTCCAAACATTTTTTACAAATAAATAACTGAAAAGTGGGGTGTGCGTAATTATTCAGCCTCCTGAGTCAATACTTTGTAGAACCACCTTTTGCTGCAATTACAGCTGCCAGTCTTTTAGGGTATGTCTCTAAAAGCATTGCACATCTAAAGACTGAAATTCATGCCCATTCTTCTTTGCAAAACAGCTCCAGGTCAGTCAGATTAGATGGACAGCGTTTGTGAACAGCAGTTTTCAGATCTTGCCACAGATTCTTGATTGGATTTAGATCTGGACTTTTGCCTGGGCCATTCTAACACATGGATATGTTTTGTTTTAAACCATTCCATTGTTGCCCTGGCTTTATGTTTAAGGTCGTTGTCCTGCTGGAAGGTGAACCTCCGCCCTAGTCTCAAGTCTTTTGCAGACTCCAAGAGGTTTTCTTCCAAGATTGCCCTGTATGTGGCTCCATCCATCTTCCCATCAACTCTGACCAGCTTCCCTGTCCCTGCTAAAGAGAAGCACCTCCAGAGCATGATGCTGCCACCACCATATTTGACAGTGGGGATGGTGTGTTCAGAGTGATGTGCAGTGTTAGTTTTCTGCCACAAAGTGTTTTTCATTTTGGCCAAAAAGTTCCATTTTGGTCTCCTGTCACATGGTCACATGTTTGCTGTGTCCCCCACATGGCTTGTGGCAAACTGCAAACGGAACTTCTTATGGTTTTCTTTTAATAATGGCTTTCTTCTTGCCACTCTTCCATAAAGGCCAACATTGTGCAGTGCACGACTAATAGTTGTCCTACGGACAGATTCCCCCACCTGAGCTGTAGATCTCTGCAGCTCGTCCAGAGTCACCATGGGCCTCTTGGCTGCATTTCTGATCAGCTCTCTCCTTGTTCGGCCTGTGAGTTTAGGTGGACGGCATTGTCTTGGTAGGTTTACAGTTGTGCATTACTCCTTCCATTTCTGAATGATCGCTTGAACAGTGCTCCTTGGATGTTCAAGGCTTGGGAAATCTTTTTGTAGCCTAAGCCTGATTTAAATTTCTCAATAACTTTATCCCTGACCTGTCTGGTCTGTTCTTTGGACTTCATGGTTTTGTTGCTTCCAATATTCTCTTAAACAACCTCTGAGGCCGTCACAGAGCAGCTGTATATGTACTGGCATTAGATTACACACAGGTGCACTGTACTTAGTCATTAGCACTCATCAGGCAATGTCTATGGGCAACTGACTGCACTCAGACCAAAGGGGGCTGAATAATTACGCGCACCAGACCTTTCAGTTATTTATTTGTAAAAAATGTTTGGAATCATCTATGATTTTCGTTCCACTTCTCAAGTGTACACCACTTTGTAATGATCTTTCACATAGAATTCCAATAAAATAGATTCATGTTTGTGGCTGTAATGTGACAAAATGTGGAAAAGTTCAAGGGGGCTGAATAATTTTGTAAGCCACTGTAATTAGCTGATTAGGGTGAGACACAATGACTTTCCAAGATTTAACTTTTTTACAATATTCAAATTTTTTATTATCTAAAAGCCATCATTGAAATTCCAAGAAATCTAGTATCTTAAGGGAGAGGATCATGCTCTGCTTCAGTATGTCACAGTACATGTTGGCATTGATGGTTCCCCCAATGAAATGTTGGCGATCTTCTTATAGCCTAGGCCATCTTTATGTAGAGCAACAGTTCTTTTTTTCAGATCATCCTGCTATGTGACTAGTATAAGAGAGAGTGAGAGCGATAACACCAAATGTAACACATCTTCTCCCCATTCACACTTGAGAACAAGTAACACGAACGTGTCACATGACACTGGGGAAAGAAAATCGTTAATTGAGCACAATTTGGACATTTTCACTTGCACTCACTTTTGTTGCCCAGGTTTTAGACATTAATGGCTGTGTTGAGTTATTTTGAGGGTATAGCAAATTAACACTGTTAAACAAACTGTAAATCTTGAAAGTGTTGAAGTGTTGAAAAAAAAATTACAAAATGTATAATAATGTGAGGGGTGTACTCACTTTTGTGAGATACTGTATATGGTGCAGTGGTTACTGCTGTTGCCTTTGCAGAGTTGGCAAGCTCTGCGTGTTCTCTCTGCATGTTGTTTATGGGCAGCCATGGCCTAATGGTTGAAGAGGTAGGATTGTGACTGAAGGATTGTAGTTTTGCTTGCTGGAACCAGCAGCAAGCTGAAACCCCTACTGCTCACCCTGTATGTTATTCTGGATATGAGTGTCTGCCAAATAGTGTAAATATGTACAGCTCAGGAAAAAAATGAGCTACTGATTAGGTCAGGGGTCAGCAACCCGCGGCTCCAGAGCCGCCTTCTTTTTGTGGCTCTGTTTGTTTTAATAATAACATCTTAATTTATATATTCTTTCATTTTTGTTTATTTTGATATACAGTTATCTTGGCGTTCGAGGTGATACTTTAACATTTAATTTTTAAAAAGTGTTTATAAATGGTCTAATTAAATATGCCTCACGTCCACGTCTTTAGGGCTACTCTTTTCCTGCAGGCGACTCCCACAGTGAGTGAATCCCTGAAGAAAAATCTCTGAAGAAAGAGTTTAATTCTGCATGGACAGATTTCTTTGCCTACACTGCCAACTACACTGCTTATCTGTGTGTTTGATATGTGGCGAGAAACTAGCAAACAACAAAATGTAATGTTGATAGACATGTTCAAAACAAGCACTCATCGATTTCTGAAAAGTACTGAACTAAAAACGTGAAAGAAAGCGATTTCGGGATTACTATGGGAAGACGGCAAAAGAGCAATTTCGTAAGTACAACTGAAAGTCTGTGAATGAGCGATATCAGAATTACTATGGAAAGACAATGAAAGAGCAATTTTGGAACTACTACAGTAAGACGGCAACAGAGCGATTTCGGAACTACTATGGAAAGACGACGAAAGAACGATTTCGGAACTACTACGGAAAGACGACGAAAGATCGATTTTGGAACTACTATGGAAAGACAATGGAAGAACGATTTCGGAACTACTATGGAAAGACAACAAAAGAGCGATTTTAGAACTACTACGGCAAGACGGCAACAGAGAGCGATTATGGAACTACTACAGAAAGTTGATCAGCACAAACAAGAACAATGCAACAACAACACGAGCTGCTAGTACGTGTAGTCTCACGAGCTATGGCTCATGAGATTATAAGGAAGGGAAGTTGTTCACAAATGGAGAAAACAGAAAATAATTGTTCGTTAAAATATCATCTATTCTCCAGATTCAAAAGCAGGAAATTATTCAGAAAATTAAATAAATGCCTCTCTAATGCCTCTCTCTCAAAGACTGTTGAGGACAGCACCATTAAAATGGCAACAAACATCACCAGTAGCCTAATTTTATGTTTACTTTTTTAAAACTGCTAAGCTACAACTATGTTTTTTATATTAAAGTGGGCTATGTTTTATTAAAATTTTACACAAATACTGGAAGGACTCAGAAAGGCATGTGTAATTTATTTCAAAGTAGACCTTCCCCTGCACACTGCACTTCTGTTTGTCACATTTAGTTGTAACGGATAAATTAAAAAAGAGATTTAAACTTTTAGAAGTTTATAAGCTGTGTTATGTTTTGCGGTCCCAGATGATCTATCTTTATTTGAAGAGGGGGCAAAATGTTCCGACATTAGTATTATCTTATATAAAATGGAAATAAATTTAGATTTTAATGCACTATTCAAGATCTTTTGTAATTTTAACCATTTCTTCTTATTATTTCTATTAACCAATTGGAATAATGTGGAATTCTGAGGAAATGTTGTCAGTGGTTTTTGGAATAAAACAAGTGTTCGTGTGCCTCAAACATCCTTATCGTTTTTACAGAGCTGTACATGACTACCCCCACCCCCTATTAAGGCTTGTAGACATAGATATTTTGAAAACGTAATATCCCCAATTTCAGAAATACTCCTACATGTGGACAGGGTGATGCACTTACTAAAGGAGTCAAGTTTTTACAGATCACCTTGGGTGAACAGTCATCAAAGCAGTAGACATTTCATGGAACTGAATTCTCCAAATGCCTGATACGAGTCAGCTTGGATGTAGACCCAGCTGTGCTTTAATACACTTGGATACTGTAAGGTTATGGAGCCCTCCAGCAGCTATTTGATGGTGTCTCCTTGGAAAAGGCTATGAAATGTGGCAGCTGGAAGTTGTATCAAATGCATAAGAACAGATGTGGCCCCAGATCTGACCTTTCTTGGTTTGTTGAAGGAAAATATTAATTTATTTATTTTCACTCCTGGGCTTTTCTAAACTTTTGACAGTTTGTTGAAAACACCAAAAGTTTTCAAATGAATCAAAAATGCAGTTGAGCATTAAAACGCATACAGAGCTGTTCAGACAGACAAGTATTATGCTGTCCTTCATAAATGACTGTCTAGTTTCAAATGGGTTCCACCTTACTGAAAGGCACAACTCGTGAAGTTACATAAAAAAATAATAAGCATTTAATGGCCTTTGACATATACCAATAAGCCATAACATTAAGACCACCTGCCTAATAGTGAGAAGGTCCCTCTTGTGATCAGCCATAACATTAAGACCGCCTGCCTAAAAGTGAGCGGGTCCCCCTTGTGATTGGCCAGAACATTAAAACCACCTGCTTAATAGTGAGCAGGTCCCCCTCGTGATCAGCCATAACATTAAGACCACCTGCCTAATATTGAGCAGGTCCCCCTCATGATCGGCCAGAACATTAAGACCACCTGTCTAATAGTGAGCGGGTCCCCTTCGTGATCGGCCATAACATTAAGAATACTTGTCTAATAGTGAGCAGGTCCCCCTCGTAATCAGCCATAACATTAAGACCGCCTGCCTAACAGTGAGCAGGTGCCCACTCGTAAAAGGCCATAACATTAATACAACCTCCCTAATAGTGAGCAGGTCCCTCATGCTGCTGAAAATGCTCTGACTGTGCTGCACTGTGTGTCTAACTCCTTTTTATCAGAGCAGCATTAACATTCTGTACAACACTCCCTAACATGCATCAATGAGCCTTGGGTGCCCATGACCCAAATTTTGGTACTAATAAGTGCAGACTTGGAACACGCCACAGGATCTGTTGTTGTGGAAATGCTCTAGTAATTACAATAAGGCCTTAGATCCTTATGCTCTAAATCATGGCATATAGATGTGGAACTGTGTTTCCTGCAATCTCATTACCTTCCTCAAAACTAAATATCTTCTTTCTGAATAATGGATACACATCGGAATATGCTGGGGCAAGGTGCAGCTCTATAAACTATGATGTGCTGCTGAATGTTTCAGTGCGAATAGAGAATAGACAGTAGATAGTCAGCTAGTTTGTGCTTGGGGAAGTAAGACACGTCACTAAAGCTGAGATGTAATCTACTGCGACAGCCCGGATGAGTAAACTCCCCCATTCTTGAGCAAAGAACAGCAGCCTCATCATTTAGCATTTTTAGCAGACTAAACCGAGGCAGAAAACTGCAATGTTTTTTTTTTCAAATTTTGCTTTTTCTATTGTTCACTTGTAAGCAAAAATGCCATATTGTAGCTGAAGCTGTCAAGTTGGCCTTGTAACATTCCCAGTCAGGTTTAAATGTGTCAGGTTACTGGTTTCTGAAAACATTTTAAATATATATACACGCAGACACAGATACACACAGATAAATATATACTGTCCAAAACTCCTAGGCACCTACACAAATGGTTTAAAGCCATTTCTGTCAGAACTGAGAGTCTTTCTGCAGCAAGAACGTTAAGTGACAATAAAGCAGTAAAACGGATTAAGAGTTTGATCTTTGTAAAAATGTGGAAAAGTCAAAAGTATTCACTCACCCATTGAAATAATTAAATTCAGATGTTCCAATCACTTCCATGGCCACTTCTACACACCTTAGTGAAAGACTGGGTCGCAGTGAGGTACCGTGATAGGATAAACCTATGCAAAGTCCTCACTATTAAATATTCCACAGTTGACTGTCAGTGGTGATATAACAAAGTGTAAGCGATTGGGAACGACAGCAACCACAAAGTGTTTGGCCTCGTAAAAAAAACGAACATCACCAAATGCAACGCATAGGATGCAGTGGTGTAAATTTGATGGATGAGTTTGGGTTTGGCAGTTGCCAGGAGAATGGTACTTGTCTGACTGCATTGTGCCAGGGGGGATTATGGTGTGGGGCTGTTTTTCAGAGGCTGTGTTTGGCCCATTAGTTTCAATGAAAGGAATTTTGAATGCTTTAGCACCAAGAGATTTTGGACAATTTCATGTTGACGGCAGCCCATGTGTGTACGTGTGATGGGTTAAATGCAGAGAATAAAACTATAAGGGATAATAAAAATTAAATATAGAGTCAAACCCTGTTAGCTCGGCCCCCATTAACTCGCCAGCCTCGACTCTCGCCAGGAAAGGCTGCAAAACAGAATTACTTTTTATTTACTAATTATTTACCTTGTTAAGCCACCAACCTCACCTCTCGCCCTCACCACAACATGCAATATGTCCGTTGTATGCATTTATCCATCTGCAGTTCACTCGACTTGGGTCCGCGTTTGCGCTGAACGTAGCCTAGCTGTACTAGGTACTAGTGGCTGTATTGCATTATCCAGAACTCTGCCAACCCAGTACCGACCCGTACATTACTGGAGGAGAAAACCACCAGGAGAAAACTGGAGACAGAGAAGGAGAGAGATTGGGGAGACTCACTCACTATAGGGAGAGCAGGGGGGAGCATGTATGGAGCCGGGGAAAGGCAGAGCTAACGGGCTCAGGCAGAAACCAGGTGAGTGAAGATCTCAAACAAGAAAGTGTTAATATCATCAAGAAAAGTGTCCTTCAGTGTCTGTAAGCAGCCTGAGTATGTGACAACATGAACAGTGTCATGGCTACTGCTACTTAGCATACACAAGCTAACCAAAACACACTAGCTCAGAGTGTAATCCAGTCCAAAATGAAGGGAATAGCAGCAGCATATGTCCATATCGTCCAAACAGAGAAAAGTTAATCCAGTATATGACAACAAGACAAACACTGAGAGAATCAATTTAAAAAAACAGCCTTCTTTTCGTGAGTTAGACCCAAAATGTCTGGTAAACGAAAGATGCATTCTCTAACTGGTGAACATAAAAAGGAAATTTGAAAACTTGAGATGCTTTCACTGCTCGATTTCATCAGCCTGCGCATATAATATATACATTTAATTCTTACATCATAAATCTTTTTCTTTGAGCTTTATTTTTTTGTTTTTATTTAAAAGCTTTCATTTTATTTTAAGAATCAATAAAAAAAAACAGATTGTCAATTCAAAGAAACGTCCCTAATTCATTACAAGAGTTCGCCAACCTCGCCTCTTGCCAATTTTAGGGCCTGGACCAATAGGAGCGAACTAACAGGGTCTGACTGTTTACTTCACCTCCAGTATATCTGCCTGGAAATATGTCTGATTTCAGCTGTCAGTAGTCTTACTGCAGTGCCACAGAGAGGGGAGTAATCCACACGCTAGTGGGCACACACTACAAGGTCATAATCCTGTGAGTCAGGGCCATTCACTCTTCCGTGCCAGTGTAATGCCAGGGTCATCACTCACCCTCAGGCTTCCATGTCATGTCTCCAAGCCCATCAGCAAAAACAGAATCACTTGAACATTTTTACAACTGTGAGTGAAAATATCTAAGTACACAAGAAGATTGAGATCTACCCAATTCAAACCTTCAAAGATATAGGTTCCTAAGCGGTTCTTGGGATGTTAACTGGGAATGTATGTTTGTAAAATTGTTTAATTTTAAAGATAAAACCTGATCAAACTAATCAGCACAAATACAGCCTCTGCAGTCTTCCCATGAAGGATTCTTTGTGTAGTACTTTAAATATCTGTAATTAAATGGTTCATTATTTTGTATTAAGTGTGAAAGAGTTTTCACTGCTCACACAGATCAATAACTTGAAGAGCAGATAATCAATTGATTAGTGCTGAGATTAACATAACGTTTTATGATGTACATTTTCTTAGAGACATTTTGGGTACTACCACATTTTTTTATGTTGATATTCAAGGACACTGTGAACTACACCTCTGGCACTGAAGACGCTCAAACATCTAAAAGAACACGGTCAGGCTGCGATTATTTTGCCAGATTCACAAAGGCATATGGTGTGTGCCCTCTGGGAGTGTTTTACAAGGCCCCCAAGCCCTTTCCAGGTGAGGTGATTTTAACGGCTGTCTGAAAATATGAGTCAGAGCATGAATCTCTCCTTCCTCAGCTGTCAGAGAGCATTCGTCAGTCTCGGGGCAAGAACCACATCATTCTTTAAGTGCAATGGATGAACAGAATGAAGATTTGCTCACCCCAGAGGCCTACATTCACAAATTACTGCTGTGATTGTATTGGTCACTAGCACTGTCACTGTGCAAACCAAATAAGAATATGGCACCAAAACTGAGATCATCATAAATCAGCCTTTTGTAGGAACGTGTAGGTCTGTAGTTTATTAAAACAGATGCTGTGGGACCGACCTGGTAATCAGGCAGAATCGCCCCTGGACGTTTATGATTCACTCCTTTGATATGTGATGAGTTCATGAGAAAACACCACCCGCACACACCACCCGCAACCGCACCCACACACACACACACACACACACCATCCACACACCACCAACACCCAACCTGCACCTACACATACACACCACCTGCACCCGCCCACACACCACCTGCACCCAAACATACCACACACACCACCTGCACATTCACACACACACACACACACACACACACACACACACACACACACACACACACACACACACACACACACACACAAAAACAGATATACACACAACTAAACTGGCCATTTTATTAGGAACAGCCTCACGGGGGCATCAGTTGACTGGCTCCTGTATGTTGAGTTTGAGTGTTAATGTGTCTCTGTTGCCCTGTGATGTGCAGAGCGAGACAAAGTACCTAATTTTATTACTTAAGTGAAAATACAGACACCACTAATTAAACGCTACTCCAAAAGAGGTGAAAGTCATACAGTCAAATTTCACTAAAGTGAAAGTACTGAAGTACTTGCTTCTAAAGTACATATTTCACTGTGTTGTTGATTTATTGCTAAAACACTTACAATCAAATGCATTAAAACTTAAGTAAACATTATTTGTGTTGGAGTAGCTCCATTTTACGTTATCATTAAGCATTAAAGATAGTAGACAAGCCTGAGAGCGGACTGGCCGAACAAATCCACAGACACTGATTTCACTGGCCATACTGCACACAGTAACGATAATATTAATGATTATTCATATCTAAAAGCTTGCACAACCTCATTGTTCAGTTACAGTTAATAAACCATTTACATACCTCAATGTGCTTCCGGAGATTAGACATTTTTATGATGAAACATAGTTTGTTTTTCGACAAACATGACACACACTTAAAATGATATGGATTTTTAATTATTTCTGTAAACTTGACCATTGACTCTAAATATGGCCGTTGTTTGCGAGCATTATGAGTCGCAGTTGAAATGAAAACAGCAGTTTTATGAAACTGTATGCAGAAATTGTTCATTTCAAATTACAGAAGCATGTAGTACAACACTGATCCAAAAACAAAATACCAGTGATAAACAATTCACAGTGCAGCAGAAAGATGAGGCACAGTCCAGAGTGACCAGAAATGAGCTTATAGTCTGAGAGAACATGTATGGTGGTCAGCAGCTGGACTGCCTGAAGGCAGAGTCTGGTGGCAGAGACGGTGTACCTGCTTACTGCTAACCAGACTGCAGTATAGTGGAAAAATCTGTGATGGTGCAGTAGTAATAGACTTTGCCACATGTGAACATAATTCTGGTCAGTAGGACTGCAGTCGACTAAAATGCAGACTGACAGCTCACAATGTTTCCATCTGGAGCTCAATCTGGATGAGTAGAGCAGTAAATTTTATGTCAAGTCCAGTAAATTTTACTCCTATAGCACTTTATATACAGACATTAACACAAAGCAGCTTTACGGAATCTGGGAATGAGTCCCTAATGAGCAAGAGGTGACAGATTCAAGGAAACACTCCCTAAACTGTAGGAAGAAACACACTACATCAGCTCTTCTTCACGTTTCTCCACTGAAACACACTACATCAGCCCTTCTTCACGTTTCTCCACTGAAACACACTACATCAGCTCTTC
>JBBIGC010088343.1:0-10186 GCA_037576955.1 Lepidarchus adonis
AAAAATAAACATACATCTTATACTAATAAAAATACAAAGGTAATAAATATAAAAGTACTAAAGATACAAGTTAAAAAAAGTACAATGGTAACAAAAAAATACAAATGTTGACTGTGATTTTAAATGAAAGCAGTAAAATAAGAAGATAAATAACATAAATTATAGTAAAGAAGCAGTAAATTGCAGTGATTGCACTTATACTGTATATTGCACTTTGAGGTTTGTTGAGGTGATCCCCAACAGAAAGCATTGTTCACAAAAAAGAATAATGTTTGGAATGAATTTGTGTCTAATACATTTATGTTTAGCTCTTCCTTTGTAATCTACAGTCTACAGTCTCTTTTCTTTTACCCCATTCATTAATGATCCCCCGCAGGACCACCAGTGAGCAGGTCTTGTTTGGGTGGTAGATCAATCTCAACATGGCATTGACACTGATGTCACTCACTCGTGTGTGTGTGTGTGTGTGTGTGTGTGTGTGCGTGTGTCCATTTACTGGCCACTCCATTAGACACATCTACCACGTTCATCCACCTTGCATACGTAAAGATCAGAAGCTCATCACTGACTTCAAACACAATGAGGGTGGATGCGGGGTTGCTATGATTTATGCAGTGGACAGTGGTTGCATGCAAAAAATTAGAAAATCTATAGCATTTGCAAATTTTAATAGATGTTCTCTATTTCTTGCTTAAATGTAACATATTTGATCAATTAAATCATTAAAAATAATCCATATTTTCAGCCAATTTTATGCTTTATTATAAAATCCAGCAAATAAACAGTAATTGCATTATAAGTTTATGTCTTCATACATATACATAACATTTGAAGATGTATATATCCATGTTTATTCCACTGACACCTGAAAAAGAAAAGGTTTTTCCGAGGTAAAGCTGCAGTGAAGTTATTGACATGGGGATTGACTGTGGCTGAGCTCGAGGAGAGGAGCACAGTTTGTTTAGTTAATTGGGCAAATTAGAGACATGAAGCAGCAGCAGCAGGAGTGGCCTGCTCAGGAACACAGGGCCTGGCTTGGAAATCCCAGTGGGAAAAGCCTAGGAGATGCCTGAACGGCCTCCATGACTGATACCCAGCCTGATCAAGGTTATTGGGCCAAGGCAAAGTCAAATGAGCGCTGTCATATTGGTTTATGGCTCCTGTCCAGCACCTGCACTGTACTGACCCCGGATGAGCCAGCGGATCGGACAAGCTTCACATGCTGGGTTTGATCTGTTACGGATCACGCACCTAATCAGACACATCTGTGAGGGAGGATGTCTTGTTGGTTTTCTTTGGCTTGCAGACACTGCAGGGTATTGACTTTGACTAATCTAAATGAGGCTTCCTACCCTCAGATGCTCTTTAAAATAAAAGTTCCTAGAGGGCTAAAATAAAAGGGCCTAGAGGTTCTTCACAGTAGAACTGAGAAACCTAATTATCTCATTTATAAAGAATAATCCATTTAATGGTTCAGGAACCACACATTCTTTATCTCTCCTTTTTGAAAAACCTTTACTTTTCTTTTTTAAATTGCTTTTAAATTGTTTTTAGTTTGCGTTTATGTATCTGGAGGTCACGGGTGGTCGCAAAAAGCATTTCACTACACATCATACTGTGTATGACTGTGTATGTGACAAATAAAATTTGAATTTGAATTTGAATTTGAATTTGAATTTGAATTTGAATGTGAATTTGAATGTGAATGTGAATGTGAATGTGAATGTGAATTTGAATTTGAATTTGATTTGAGAAGCGAAGCAGATTATTTACTTCATTTTGTCAAACGATCTAAAGCAAATAATGTAAAAATACAGTGAACATATTTGATTGACATTTCTGCTTAGTTTGTAACAAAAATTGCACTGACATTGCCATTGATTATGGACCAAGGTTAGAGAGAGAGAAAGAGAGCGAGAGAGATTAAGGCATACTAGCATTGTTCAGCTCAAGCGAGCTAACTTCCCTTTGACCTTTGCACCCTTTGGACACATTTTACTCGAAAGATTTACAGTTGCCACAAGACCTGAGCAGGCCATGATTTACACAAACACAATAAAACTGGACCCTATAGCTTTAGACCATAGTGACCATTGTGCTGAGGGTCAAAGTGCAACCCATTTGAATAACTGTGTGAAAGATCATCAGCTTTATCTGATTAAAAGAAGAATCTTTTGCCATTGTCTTTGTGGAATATTGGATGCAGACACCTGAATGACTGTAACTGATCTGAAGGGGGAATTCTGAATGGAATTTGGGATAATTTCTCAGAATGTGGACTTTTATTTTGTAAGTTTAAATGGTTCCTGCACTACTATTGTCACTATTCTCCTGACGTGGAATAGCTAAGCCCACAATGTGACACTAAGTAAAGCAATGCAACGCTCAGCAGAGCTATGTGGACCCCAAACCTACAATTAAATAAAAAGTGTGAGATCCAAATAGTTGATCCCAATTTTAACTACTTTCTTGGGATTTGTGATTGTTTTCCTGGAACTTGGAGCCACTTCTTAGAATATGGAATCACATTTTCAGAATAGACACAGTTAGAATGTTTTATTAATGTTAAACTGACCTGAATTTGCTCCTGTATCCTTTAAATGATTTGTGAATCAGTGAATCAATTCTGCTTTTCCTGCATTTATGTGCTGATATATTTCAAAATATTTTAAAATTCAAATTCAAATTCAAATTTTTTTTGTGTATGTGACAAATAAAATTTGAATTTGAATTTTTTATATCTCAGCACCCCTCGCCATATGGTGTGTATAGAATCCGTTGAGTTGTTCACATACATTTACACTCGCTTCTAAGTGAAACGGCCATGCAAATTTGCTTACTGATTCAGTGTGCGCTCAACGAGGAATCGGGCGATAACATGAGCCAAATCTTTGCTCACTCAGCTCTTCATGTGCTCCCCAACTGTAAGCTCTCTTTTCAGTCCAGAGAGCTCATCTCCGGCCCCACTCAAGCTTTCTACGGGTTTCTTGTTGGAGGAGAGAAGCTGTTCAAAACCACATTCCAGTCAATTTTCCCCAGTCGTTAACATAACAAAGCAGCTTGACGAGTCCTGAGCCAGTACACCTGTTTGTAGGCACCCGTTACTTTCAGGGCTTTTAGTGTTAAAAGATCTAAAGTTTCCAAGTGAGATTCCACAGATGGTCCCTAGTGCTAAACCAAAACTTATTTTCTTGTTTAAAGTAGATTCAGATCACAATGAGCTTCAACTGATGCAGTTTTTGTGACATTTGCTTTTCTCCATCTTGACCACCATCAGACACACAAACTTTTGTGTTTAACTTCAGACATTTAGGAAGACCTCGTAAACAAGATCTGTTCACAACGGCTCTTGGTATTAAAGTCTAAATATGGAGCTGTCTAAAGGACAAGTCAATTACCTCTTCGGCATTTTACCCTCTGTTTCTTCTCTAACTAACTGTCAAAACAAGTCCTAATTCGACTTATTATCCCAAGGGGGATGAAAACTTGGATAGACAATGGGCAAATGCCAGCAAGAACGCAGAGCACAGAAGCCAGAGGCGGTCAAAGCAGGCGCAGGCTCTGCGGGGAGCAGCTAGCGTGTGGGAGTGTATTGGTGGATTAGAAGAAAAGGGCAGGCGAAAGGAAGGAGGGACAGATAATAAAGAGTGAGAGAGCAAGCAGCTGTTGAGAGGCTGAGAGGAGAGGGATGGGGGAAGAGGAGAAGAGGAGGAGGAGGAGAAGAAGGAGAAGGAGGAGGAAGGGAACGATCTGGAGATTTCTGTTGGGGAGCCGAAGGCTAGCGGAAAAGGATTTTGCCCTTGCAATTTCAATCCTTGCCTCTCCTCGTCACCATCAAGGGCTATAAAGAGTGGCAGAGCTACAGGGCAGTGCTAAATGCCCACACTCGGGATAGGCATGGCCAGATTTTCCACTCAGGAAGGTCTAAGTAGTCTTCAAGTATGTGCATGTGGAATTTTTGGTGCTTCTTACATATACTTGTGGAATATGGTCAAAAAATTAATGTTTTAAACCCAAAAATCTATTTCATTTTAAATAAAAAATAATGAATTGCTAGGACAACAGCTATTTAGTTTAGGCTGAAGTTTTGACATAGATTAAGATAGATTTGTGTTGCTCTGCGCACAACAATTCCAAACCAATATCTTTAACTGAATTTCACACATTGCTGTCAACAACTGGTGTTGACTGAGCTTCCTGACTTTCAGCACTGCTCAGTATCTCTAAGTGCCACAGTGTCAGTGTCTCTAAGCGCCACAGTGCACCACTCAGCATTTTGCTGTAATTGCATTAAATTAAACCCAGAACAAGTGATTGATAGTACATGACATGGCTGGAAATTTACATCCAGAAGGCTAAAAGGGCAATCCATCTAAAGTCTTTATGATAAATAGACAATTCTCTGTTAGTAATCCCAGCCGCACTGTTACTTATTTCATCTCTTAACACAGCAAGTTAATGAAGTTAGTTAGCTGATACCAAATTAAAGGGTGTTGAGAGTTTTATTACATAAAATATCTGTAAAATGAGGTAAAATATGCTTGACCTTGATGTTTATCAGCCTCTCATGGACACACTTTCTATACAACAATGTTGTCCATTGCTATGTGACACAATGCTGTACAGTATGTTTAGCGTGTGGGGGCTGTGTTAGCAACAAATTTCCTTATATGCGCCTTCATCCTCAATACAAGCTCAGCTAACGAGAAATGGCACTCAGTAAACATTCCTATTTCTTACCTATTCCTGTTTTTCTCATTTTAAAAGACCATCAACCAGCTACAGCTTATTCCAATGAGCGTCTTCTAGACTTCTAATAAAAGCCAAGAAAATGGAGCATATTATTCTATATCGGCTTCTAAGCAGTTGGAGAACTCAATTAGAAATCCTACTCTTTATTTATAAATCGTTCACCGGTTTGGGTCCTAAATTTGTCTCTGCAATGTTTAAAGAATATCAACATGAAAGGTGAAAAAGCCGGAACTAAACAGGGTGAAATGGCATTTAATTATTATGGTGCCCACTGTTGGAACCACTTCCCCATGAGATCAGATCTGTCCCAACTGTTGCCAGTTTTAAAAAGAAATTATTTTATAATTTGTCTGTATTGTCTTAATGTATTTTTGCATCTTATATTGTAATTAGATTTTATTCCTAATTTTAATGCTTATTTTTCTTTATGTTCTTTTAATCCCCTCAAAGCACATTCAGTGACCTTTGTGTACAATGTGCTATACACTTAATCTTACCTCTCCTTGCCTATGCACTGTAATTAAATATAAGTAGATATTTGTTTGTAAGAAAAAAAACAAAGCAGAAATACTCATATTATTGAAATTTTTCACTTAAAACACTTAAAGATAGTAGATGAAAGCTAGTCTTTACAAAGCGAAAAAGTAGTGCACCAGGTGGTCTGATAAGTGAAGGAAATAGCCCACTTGCTCTCTTTCTCTCGTTTCATGGGGAATACGATCCCCCTCTCTTAAATAATGTGTTTTTTGTCTCATAAAGCCAAAGAAAGTCTCTATGCCATGAGACTTTTGTCAAGAATTTGAAGTACTGACATTGATCCCAGGTCCTGTGCTCACCCAGGCATGTGCAAAAGTAAGTTTGATCCCAATATCAGACTAAAATTTAGGGTCTGATCTTCAAACGAGACCCTCAAAGTTCACTTTATGGCTGAATGGCTCTGCACCATTGTCTTAGTTGACCAGTTCCACACTCTCACAATGAGCTCATTAATATTCACAGGACCTGCGTTTGCCCCCTCCCCTTTAGCACCTAATTACCAGCCTTGTTCGGCTTTTCACAGCTGCCGCTCATGTTTTATTCAGCATTAAGTGCATCTCCGATAGTCATTAATAAAGCCTGGTGCTCCTTCACCAGAGGAGATGACACACGTGGAAAGGCTGAGGTGTGTGTGTGCGTGTGTGTGTGCGTGTGTGTGCGTGTGCTGTGATGCTGGTGTCACAGATGATGAAGGTGATTATTGTTTTGGGTGTGTTTGGAGTCGCAGCTGGGAGGGGTGGTGTGTGTTTTGTGTGTGTGTATGTGTGTGTGTGTGTTTGCATGTATTTTATTCTATTAAAAATGGTACTGGAATATTTGTCAGCACGCCTCAGTGGCATTTAATCTCCCGTTGTTCATCAGTTTCTGCTTGATTTATTTCTTCACCTTTGCTTATTTATTGAATTTAATTACACACCCCAAACCCGGCATAGCAGGTGCTGTCGTGTGTGTGTTTGCATATGAATGCACGTACCTGGTGGTTGCTTGTTTTCTTCTACTCCTCTCTTGGCCCAAAATCCTCCATAGCGGAGCCAGTTAATTACTATAAAACTCCCATTAGGTAGCTGCCAGGCCACAGGCAGAGCTGAACGACGTGCGGTCCGTGGAAGCCAGCGCAGCTAGACTAAAACATCCCCTTGTGTAGAAGCTGTGCAGTGTGCTAGCTCATGATTAGGGACAGTCCAGAAGCTACACATAGCTGGGAGAAGGTTTGGTCAATATACTGAATATCTAGCAAACTCAAGTAATGTTTTCAAAACTAGCAACATATTTGAGATTTTTTGATCACGTTGCTCCTCATTCTGTCATTGGTATTATACATATAACAATGTAATATAATTCTAATAAAGGTGGTTAGTTCTTTTGCCTCACAGCTAAAAGGGCCAGCAGGAAGGTCCCGGGACCTGCTGAATATACAGTTCGTGAAAAAAAACGTATTTGGGAGCCACTTATTCTGCAAGTTGTCCCATTTAAAAAGATGAGAAAGGTCTGTAATGTTCATCATAGGTTCACTTGAGCTGTGAGAGACAAAATGTGTGGACAGGTGTATTTTATACACACAGCAAATTCAAACAGATGCCATTAATACAGGTAATGAGTGGAGGACAGAATTCTTGCTTGTTTGTAGGAGCTAAATACTTATTTTCTGCACCATTATACAAATAAATTCTTTAAAAATCATACAATGTGATTTCCTGGATTTTTTACATTCTGTCTCTCACAGTTAAGAACATTACAGACTCTCTCGTCTTTTTAAGTGGGGCAGCTTGCAGAACCTGTGGCTGCCAAATACTTTTTTGCCCCACTGTACAGTTTGGACAATGAACGAATGAATTAATCAATGAATAACTGTAACAAATAGATTTTTGGCTGGAAAACAAGTTGCAATTGATATAAGCCACATTTTAAAAGAGAAAAATGCTTTTTAAAAATACAGTATTTACAGAAATGTAGTATTGTAAAAGGAACAATGGGAAATAAGATTCAGATTCATACCATACAGACGGGTACTGGCAAGAGTGAACGGGAAGGTTTACAGGACGGTAGTGAGACCAGCTATGTTATACGGGTTGGAGACGGCAACACAGCAAAGTCAGAGAAGGGAGATTGTGTTGATTTGGACTTATACAGAGAAGAGAAGGAATGGAATAGGATGTTGAGGATTGAACTGCCAGGCAAGAGAAGAAGAGTAAGGCCGAAGAAGAGGTTTCTGGATGTGGTGAGAGAGAGGAACATGCAGAGGACAGGAAAAAATGGGAACAGAGGATCTATTGTGGCGCCCCCTAACTGGAGCAGTCGAAAGAATCTCAGTATCATGGCTTCATGAACTTCAGTTTCACTTTCTATACAGGGACAGAAGTCTAGCCATTCACTCACAACAGCACAAACTTGCATAGTGCTTATGAGCAGGTTAGCTAGTCTGATGATTTCCCCATTGAGAAAATAAAAAAAGCTGTGAGTTTGAGGATAATGTCGAAAGATTTAGTGACAGTGTGGAGGTGGTTTGCTTATCTGAAATCACAGGTGATTCCGAGAAGATTTTCTTTAATTATTATTCAGAGATAAAATGTTATGACCAATGGTTATTACCAGCATTAAAATATATCTTACTATATATAAAGATGAAGATTCTTTATTGTCATTGTAACAGAGTACACCGAAATTTGTGTGGAATCTCTCAGCAGCAGCAGAATAGGCAAAAACATAATAGAAAAAATAGACATAGAAGGTGCAAGTACAAGTACAGTATGATGATTTAAATGATTTAGTACTGGAATGATGTGAGTGTTTAGCTGTATGAGATGAGGTACTGAGATGAAGGTATGAAAGTATAAATAGTATAAATATATATATATCTGTCTGTGTATATACCCACACATACTATATACATATCTGCATACATAAACATACTTATCCACACACATATCTAATATATATACACACATGTATGAATTTCACATATATACATGGCATCAATTTATATTGCAGACTAGTGTTGAGAAATATCTAAGTTAACAGTCATTTACAGATTACAGTGTGCTGGTCAGGGAGTGAAGAAGCTGTTCCTCAGTCTGTTTGTTCATGATTTGATGGACCTGAATCTTTTTCCTGATGGGAGGGGGATGAACAGTTTGTGACCTGGTGGGTGGGGTCCTTGATGATGTTGCCAGCCCTTCTACGTAGGCGGCTGGCGTACACTGTTTCGAGGTCCGGGAGCTTGGCTCCAACAATCCTCTGTGCAGCCAAGGCTCTCCGGTTCTCTGCAGTGCAGCTGGAGAACCACACAGCAGAGGATTCTCTCGATTGTGCTCCTGTAGAAGTTTACAAGGAGCTGAGTGGGGAACCGAGGCTCAGGGTGAGGTCATAGGGATCTAGTGTGATTTGTAGCAGCTGTACTTTGTGATATAAATGTATAACGCAGTCTGTGAGTCGTTTTAGGGCAAGTGTCTTGTGAGGAGTGTGTTACCGAATGTAGCTGCATGTCTCTAAAACAGAGGGACTCCAAACAAGCGCATTAATGTGTGTTTGTGTGTGTGTGTGTGTGTGTGTGTGTGTGGTATGTATTGGGCCTGCAGGTATAGTATGTATTTGTAAAAAGGATCATAGAAAAGAAGCTGTACATGTGTGCAAATGTGAGTATGTATGTGTGTGTGTGTGTGTGTGTGTGTATGCTTGTGAGACAGTGTGTATGAGTCAGTGTGATGACAGTGATGTCTTCTGCCAGAGGGACAGCGTTGGGGGAGCGGCCTGCTAGCATGCTTCACCATCAGCACTGACCCTTCCTGTCACATCCACTGAGGACAGAAAGAGATACACACACACACACACACACACACACACACACACACACACAAACGCTCCTCCTCCCTTCTGCCTGGTTGAGTCAGTGGTTGGGCAGTGAGTCAGGTGTAAGGGACGATGAATCACGCGTGTGTGAGTGCAGCTCTCTTCCAGACAAGCTTCTGCTTTACTGCTCCCTCTACACATTGTGTTAGGGTTTGGCAATGTGGCATCTTGCCACTATTTTCATGGACTGTATCAATAATTGTCAATCATTTATATATTTCTTAAAGTTGATGTGAGTTGGTTTCCGTACTGCATCAATGTTTGAATTGACCAAACATTTCACACAGGTAACGGCAGTGAAAGAGGTTAATGGTTAAACATATTATCGGTTAATACACTTTTTCTCCACCCACTGGTGGATGGTGAGGTAGCAGTGTCGGCCAGAGGAGGATGGGTTCCCATTCTAAACCTTAGTTCCTACCAAGTTTCTTCCTCCAGCTTAAGGAGGGCAGTGGTGGCCTAGTGGTTAGGACATTGCCCCGGGGATCAAAAGGTTGCTGGTTCACGTCCCAGCCCAGGCACCACTGAGGAACCCTTGAGCAAAGTACCGTCCCACTTCACTGCTCCCAGGGCTCCTCTGTTGACGGCAGCCCACTGCTCCACGTGTGATGGGTTAAATGCAGAGAATACATTTCCTACTTGTGGGACTATAAGGGGAAATAAAAAAAAATGCTGGCTTGCTTATTAGGGACTCAGACCCTAACAAAATAGCAAATTTCTGTTTTCACTTTCATTATTCAAATGTAATCACTGGTTAAAGGAAATGAAAATGTGTTAGTTACACAGCAACGTGAATAATTAATTTATTACTTTTTACCCTGTCAATGTATTTCCCTGCTTTGTCCTTTTAAACCATCAAGTTCCTCAAAGTACTTAAAGTCCAAAATCTAATTTGAAAGTAATCCACACCAGCAATATTAGCAACATTAAAACTGGAGGATGTTTTTAGTTCACTATGGTGGACAGTGTTCAGGACTGTCACACACACACACACACACACACACACACACACACACACACACACACACACACACACACACACACACACACA
>JBBIGC010088354.1:0-10186 GCA_037576955.1 Lepidarchus adonis
TGTGTGTGTGTGTGTGTGTGTGTGTGTGTGTGTGTGTGTGTGTGTGTGTGTGTTTGTGTGTGTGTGTGTGTGTGTGTATGTTTGTGTGAGAGACATGTAAGGGATCGTTTGACCTGGTGGTCAATAGAAAGTCTTATTGCTTGCAGTATTATACAGGGTGGTGTATAGAAGACCATATGCAAGAGAATTTGTAAAAAAAAACAAAAAAACACATATTTATATTTCATTTTAACATTAGCTCATATTCAGTATATCTAATTCTATTTTTTTTATTTTATAACGTTTCACTTTTATTATTGTTAATGTCTCATTATTGTGGAAATGTCATACTTTGCGGTTGCTTTGCTACTTTCTTGACTTTGCAGCTTGTAGTCACTGATTTACCTATAAATTCTGCATCATATGAAAGAGAGTGTAAAAATTTGAGGTGATCAACATCCAAGAAATGCTGAAGTTTGAACCAGAGGCAGACACACTGGCAAATCAGCCAAAAAACAGGTAAAAATTTTTAAATCAGAGTTATAGTGTGGTCTAGATTTGGACCCCCATTGAAATGCTGGAAATGCTCAAACATCTTGCAATTGGAATAATTTTGAAAGAAAGATTTTTTAACATTTTCACCAAGCTGAAGTCAGAAACGGTTGTACATAAACAAGAAGGTATTAATGTGCAAGAAGACAATATTAACTTCTGAGGCCACGGGTGCACTTCTTTTCTGAAGAATATTGCATCTGATGATATTTTTGTTGAATAAGTGATTGAAATATGTATTTTTCTTTGTGCTGTTGTTCATTTAAATCCACTTTTGTGTTGCCTTTGCTAATAAAACCCTTTAGAACCTCTAAATGTACATTTTTGTTTCATTTTATTTCTGATTACTAGACGGGTGTCAGCAAGAGTGAAAGGGAAGGTTTACAGTACACGCTAGTGAGACCGGCTATGTTATACGAGTTGGAGACGGTGACACTGACGGAAAGGCAGACAGCAGAACTGGAGGTGCAGAGTTAAAGGTGCTGAGGTTTGCTTTGGGAGTGAGGAGGATGGTCAGGATGAGAGATGAGGAGATTAGAGGAACAGCTCAGGTTGGACAGTTTGGAGATGAAGTCAGAAGTGAGATTACGTTGGTTTGGACACTGAGTCTATTGGAAGTAGGATGTTAGGGATGGAGATTCCAGGCAGAAGAGAGAAGATGCTTGTGGCTGGTGTAAGAGAGGAAGTTGCTGAGGACTAGAAGAAATGCAAACTGAAGATCCGCTGTGGTGTGTTCACAATGACAAATAATCACCTTCACCTTAACGGGAGCATTTGAAAGAAGAGGAAGACTGATGAAAGTTGACCAACTACACCTTCACAATAAGGAAAACACTTGTAAATCATTTTTGGCCAAACTTTGAAAAAGTGCTTTTGTCAGTGGCATACGATTCAGAACTGATCACAATAAGTATTTCACACTGACTAATGTAGCAATGGAAGAAAATAGGACTTTTAGGCAATAAGGTAATAATAATGAAACATGATATAAACACTCAGACACCCCACAGAAACTCAAGCATCATCACCCATCTGTCATACAAGACGTCACACAATGCAACAGCCATGCTGTGCTTCCCTGCATGATTTCTCACTGTTTAGCCTAAAATGCACCAAATATTTATATCTATGTTGAACATTCACAGAGGTATGATGAGACGTATAGCACTTATTAAAAGTAACCATTTTAAATAGACAATGTATTTAGTGTCCATAATTATGAAACTTATGTGAAAATGTGATTATTTAACTAATTTCTGCAGTTTTCTTAAAATAAGTATAAAAATATTCTTATTGTGCTGGTATTCCACATTCTTCGTTCATTATTCTATACAACATAATATTCATAGCAAGCTCATTTCACCTGAGGAGATGATAAACATTGATTGGAAAGATTAGAAAGATAGATATTTTTCCTATAACAGGGCCCATATTCTACTTTTGTCTCCCCTCTTCTCTAAGGCATTTGATTATTATTTTTTTTTACCAAAAACATAATTTTTTATTACACACTTTTCCAACCTCTATGAATTGCTATTGTTTTTGTGACTAATTGTATGTATATAAAAGACTTTTATTCTGATTGGCTGCTGTGTCTTGTGACACTCAAAAAAAGCATCCTGGGCTGAAATACTCCTCTGTTCAGTCTGAAAATGTGGAGCTAACCCGCTGTGGGATGAATAGGTGGATATATGGAAGTACACTGACAGATGAAGTGAATAATATTGATCATCATAATACAATGGCACCTGTCAAGGTGAACAGTCAAGTGGGAAGTGGTGGCCAAGTGGTTTCAAATGTGCCCTTGTTATCTGAGGGTTGCAGGATCAAGTGCTGGATGAGGTACCACTGAGCAAGGTACTGTCCCACCGCACTGCTCCCAATAGCTGCCCATTGTCCCAGGTGTGGATGGACATGACATTTCATATTGTACTTTGTGTAATGGGGTGTGGTCATAATAACAAATAGCAACATTCACTTTTCACTTCAACAGTCATTGATGTAAGAAAAACGGGTGAGGGCAAGGACATGAGCGACTTTGACAAGGGTCAGATTTTGATGACCAGACAACTGGGTCAGAATAAGAATGATGTGAAGAAGGTGTTTATATGTCCTACGAACCCCTAGATCTCAGTGCTATAAAAACAATACAGGATGTCCTCGAACTTATAAAAATGCTTTTTTTATGGTGTGAAACGTGAAAGTGAAAGTATCTTTAATAAAATGCAAGAAAATGCAAAACAGAGCCTCAGGTGGGTGAATTTCTCCTTCTGGTGGAATAACAGAGAAATGGCCTTAGGGCAAAACACAGTAGACACTTATGTAAGGGGTTTTGACGCACAATAAGGAATGGTCCACAGTTGAGTCGAGGACCCCCGGTGCAAGTGTTAAGAGGCCTCACCTTGCAACTTAGAGTATCTGCTCTTGGTGCCAGATACCACAATATACCTTCAGAGGTCTTGTGGAGTCTATGTGTTGAAAGGTCAGAGCTGTTTTAGTAGCATTAGGGGGGACCTACAGTACTCAGCATTGAGGGTCTTTCTGCAGCAAAAAAACAACAACTTCATAGTAAAGGCAGCAGTAAAGCAGTAAAATTGAGAGTTTAAACTATTTATAGATGTGTAAAAGTCATTGATGTGTTGTGAGCTGGTTAGAAGAACATAGGGTTAGTTTCAGATCTCCTCTCCAGGCCTCCAGCCATTAGATGAATGTGTGAAACTCCAGCAGAACCTGATTTATTGGAAGGAAGCACTGACCAAACCAGGGCCAAACCAGGGATTTGATGGCAACTACAAGTAACACTGGGCTTCCATGAGGAGAGGTGTGAAAATGGTGAAGCCAACACATTGACTCATAAAGTCAGAGTTTACTGTGCTACTGTTATTTAAAATTACACTCATATTAATGCTTTGTTGGAGGGAAACAGCTTTCAAATAGAAATTTCTCAGGTGCCCAAGACTTTTGTAAAGTACTATACATCATATCAGGCAGGTGAATTTAATGTAATTGAGGATCGGTGTATGAAGTTGTTTTTTGTGACATCACTAAAGCAGTACATCTAAAACAGGATAAAACAGTTCTCTTACCATATATGGTCTGTGTGGATTAAGGATGTTCAACATTTTTACTTCAAATGAGCTTTTGCATGAATATGGGCTCATTGACATTGATTTACTTATCAAGACCATTTTTACAGCGGTTATCCCCATCACATTTCCATCAGGAAACTGAACAGCAGTGATTCAACTCATATCTCCATGACGTCTGCTGTGATAGGAGGGCTACCAACACTGCCTCTAAATACCACAGACATATTATAGATACCAAAGAGCCAATACATCAAGAATTTCCAGTTGCATCCATTTCAATAAGACTAACAGATAGTCCATTGTTGAAAATCTGATGTTGCTCATAACATGTCAGTTTCCATTTAAAGCTCTTTTGCTGCGGGGTTGAGCTACAGCTTTCTCCATGTATATTTAGATTTTACTGTCAGCCAGCATTGCACTGGCAATTCCAGAACCAGTGAAAAGAAAAGAAACCAGCCTTTACATACATACCATATTTCTGCACAGCAGGCTTGCCCAGGGTGACCATATATAAAGAAACATGTGTCATTCACACTCCACAAAGCCTCCCTCTGTCACATATGGGGAATGACAGAGTCTCTTACGTATGGAAATGACTCCTTTTGTGGCGTCAACCTCAGGAGGCAGCATTCAAGGATTCTATCCATCCAGAAATAACTGCACACTCATTCGCCCAGTCAACCCCATGCAGGCCCAAAAGTCCCACCTCCGCCCGGCCCCACGAGCCATAATTATACATCTGACAGACGACGAGTTAAAAATTCTCTTGTAATAGATTGGCTTATTTCTCATGTGGGCGAGGAATGAGCTCTCTTGTGCATTCGTGCATTTCTTAATTCAACATAACTGGCAACAAAGCAACACATTTGCTCTTCACAAACTGATCTGAGCCCATGGAATAAAAGCTACATAACTCCAGACATGCTGCTCAACGCACCTACGTTAAACGCTAATTTCTCCAACATGGTCATAAGTGCCATACAATTTTGCATATTTTTAATTTACTGTAAGACCAACAATATATTCAGTTACAGTTTGTCATTAATTAATTTAAATATTTTTGTGCAGTGTCCAGCACAGTTTGATGATCTCCCTGCTCAAACACACCTGGTTTAACTCACCTGTTAATTGGCAGGTTTACTGAGAGTGTTTGAGGAGGGGACAACAGCCAGCTAGGATAGGAATTGCTCACCCCTGATCTACAATAAGAGAGTTATGCATTTGTCTGCACAGATAAAATGATACAGAAAGTTGCTTATGCCATTTTTCAATAAGAAGCATAAATGAGGTTCCTTCTGTAAAAGGTTTCCACCAACGCTGCACCTAATGACTAATCTTTCTATACATTATATACGTACAGGAAGAAAAACAGGGTAAAGAGCAGCAGATTCAAAGGAAGTGAGTGAGTGAGTAAGGCCAGGCCAGGCCAGGGTGATTTCCGTCTAATGTGCAGAGTGGTTCGTCCAGCTCAGTAGGAGATTGCCTTTCTTTTTTTTTCTTTCTCCATCTAGCCATGTCTCGAACCATGGCAATTATGGCCCACGTGTCATGAGAGAGGGAGAAAAGGATAGAGAGAGAGACATAAAAAAATGAGAGAGAGAGAGAGAGAGAACAAAAGAAAGAAAGTAACAGAGAGAGAGGCAGAAAGAAAGAGAGAGTAAGAGAGACAGAAAGAAGAAAGACAGAGAACAACTTAGAGAGGAAGTGCTATATAATCACTCATTACATTACTTTACTTACACAATCTCACACCAGACACACACACACACACACACACACAAACACGCACGCACACACACGCACACACACACACACACACACTGTTTTTGTTGTGGAAGGTCTTACACAAGCACATTAGAACAGAAAAGCTTATTTTCGCCTTTGAACCGTAGCCCTCCCCCCCTTCCCTCCACCCCCTCCACCCCCTCCACCTTTTCCTGAAAACACAGCCTATTGTAACAGGCCTCCACTGGAAATGACACTCTGTCCCATGTCAGCCGCAGTTAAACCAAAGAACTGAATTAGCACTGGAAACAAGCGCAGATCAGTCACGTTTCTAATTTAACAACATCCACAGCTGTGGAAAAAAAGCACAAATGAAGCTCTGCTGTGAATGAGGGTTTACTTTTAGTGTCTGGAACAAAACGTAATAATCCGACTTCCCACTTACAGTTCTGAATGTGCGTCAGAAATGGGGAAGGAATTCCGTAAACTTTAAGAAAGTTCGACTAAGAAATCTTACCTGGGCTTAAATATGAAGTTCTAAAAAAGGAACAGAACATGGCATTATCACCTGTGTTCTTCAAAAATGAGTCGATGAAAATGTGACGATTCGTTCCCAAATGAGCGCAACTATTCCTCCTGGTATTTTAGATTTGCCATTTGCACCAGATCGGACTATAAATAAGATCAGTTCTATTGAAAAGTGCACATGTATTTTTAGTAAATATGACTTATTAAGGCAAATTGTATGAGCCAGAACTAGAACCTATGAATGAAGAGAGACCAGAACCACAGAGAAATGAGGATCCATGAATATTTATGCCTGTGACTCATACTATACTATAAAGCATTCTGGTTATGCTTTTATTCTGAAAATTGGATCAATTTTTTTCTTTCCCCCAGAAGAAAAAGTCAAATGCAGGTTTGTAGGGTCCACTTAGCTTCATCCACTTTAATCACCCACAGAACACAAACAAATGACAACACTAAGGTTCCTGGTACAAAGCTGCTTCTCTCTAATGTAGCAACACAAGGCAGGTTTAAAGCTGTAGCTTTGAGCAAATAAATTTGCCTCTGAGCATTTCGAGCTGTTCAGTAACATCAAACACTCTTACTGACACTATGGAAACACTGTTATTCATAAACATATAGAAAAAAGCGGTGAGGTCAAGTGATCCAGATATGCAGTACCTACAAAAAGTGTTCCATGGAAGAAAGAAGAATGGTAGAAAAATGTTAGAAAGAGTTCAGAACGCAGTGTTCCACAAAAAAATGGATCCATCAAAGCTTAATGTCAAACTTAAGTTGGCACTAAATATATCAACTTATGTTGAACAGCAATAGTACTACAATAACTAGCACTAGAGACCAGGTGTTGGTAATGTTATACATGTAAAAATGAGGAAAAACTGCAATAAATAACTTTATGAAAATTCTCCATCTGAACTACACTACCAGTCAAAAGACTAGACAAACCTTATTTTTACTACTTTCTAAATTGTAGATTCATACTAAAGACATACAATATATGAAGCAAGATATATGGAATAAGGTAGCAAAAAATATATTAATAAATAATGTTTTATATTTTGGATTCATCAAAGTAGCGATGCTTTGCTTTGTTGACAGCACTGCAAACCCTTGGCCTTCTTTCAATCGGGTGGGTTGTCCTCCTTTTGCCACTTGAAGGTCTTGTCACTGGTATTTTTTTATATATAAGGCAATTCCAGGACTATTACCGAACTACATCAACTCCCTAATTGTACAGAGAAACACTGATACTCACCTCTCTCGCTCACAAGTTAATTTACTGCATTCTGTTCCATATGCCAGAACGGAAATGGGTAAAAGGGTCTTTGTTCACTCTGCACCTTCTACATGGAACATGTTGCAGAAAAATTGGAAAATAGACAAACTGATACCTTTAAGTGGATTTAAAACCAGACTGAAAGTTTTTGAGGCCAATTCCATTACTTGCTCGGTTGTTTTGTATCTTAACTGTGAAATTTTTAACTATTTTGTACTATTTGCTGCCTATCTTGGTCAGGACTCCCTTGAAAATGAAATTTCAAATCTCAATGGGACCTTCCTGGTTAAATAAAAGTAAATAAAAATAAATTAAATATCTCTTTCCAAAAAAATATTATTTGCTTTTTTTTTATAGCATTTCTCATAGAACCCTTGGTTCTACCTTTTTAAGATTACTGATTTTTTTCACTGAATTAGTCATTTAAGCAGGTCTAACTACAGTTCTGTGTAATTGACCAATAAGCCAGATACAGCCTGTCTGACTGCTGTTCAGCATGCTCTCTGTGGGGTCTGTTTTGATTGGCTTTATTACTGAGAGCAAAGGAACAAGAGAGATTAGGTGTTCTGCTACAATGTGTGTCTGTGTATGTGTGTTTGTGTGAGAAAGTGTGTGTGTGGGTAATAGCGAGATTACTTTTCCCACTGCCATCTGGCACTGTAAGACTGGCATTTCAGAGTACAGCTGTGTATCTCGTGCCCCCGACACACATTCTTACTCACTTGCACACTCTTCATATGCATGAATGTTACTCATGTGTGGTGCTTTGCTATGTCTCATGTATGAGAACTTGCACATGCGTTAGTGTCATTCACACATATGTGAGCTAAAAGAATGCATGTATTTTTAAACTGGGATGAGTGATCTGAAAGTATGATAGAGTGTGATACAGTTGATGAGTTTTTGAAACGTGAGTGGGGGGAGCTGATACTCAGGAGCTGAATGTCAGTCTGGAAATGTGGTGTATTTCCAGGTGAAACATGGTAACAGGGAGGGTCTCCGAACTCTGATCACCACTATTGAGAGAGTAAAAAAGGCCTGGACTGAAGTTTAACATATGTTTCTTCCATGCCGTGGTGTGTTTCCAGGTGAAACATGGTATCAGGGAAGGTCTCTGAACTCTGATAAGAACCTTTGACAGGGTAAAGAAAAGATCTGGGCTGAAGTTGACTTTAACATATATATCTTCCAGACAATGTTGTGTTTCCAGGTGAAACATTGTATCATGTGGTATTGGGCAGTGTTGGCCTAGTGGTTAGGACTTTGCCCCTGAAATCTGAAGGTTGCAGGTTAAAGTCCCAGCCCGGGCACCACTGAGGAACACTTGAGCAAAGTACCGTCCCCACTTCACTGCTCCCCGGGCGCTGTTGATAACTGCCCACTGCTCCATGTGTGCACGTGTGATGGGTGAAATGTAGAGCACAAATTTCGTTGTGGTGACTGTGTGCAGTGGTATTCACAATGATCGGAAAACACGAATCACAATCACAAAGAAGGCCTCTGATCAGGACCATAGACAGAGTAAATTAAGGCTTTGGATTGAAGTTGCCTTCAAAATAAAGGAAAGAAGGAAACTACACTTGATGTAAAAAGAAAAATGATGAACATGGCCAATTATCACCTTCAAAGCAACTTTGTCAATGTATGTTGATGTGAAGTCTGTGCTTATGTTAAGTCAATTGCAGTCAGCTAATGGAATAGGTTTAAATATGTATATTCAAGACCTAATAACACGCAATAAATATTTTGGAGGGAAATTATTTTTCTCACAGTGTAATGCTGGACTGAACCATTAAATGTTATTCTGATGCAGTTATCATTTTAAACTCATGTCAGAATATAATGTAGTTTTTAAAATTGTTATTATTTGATTGCGTATCAGTGCAGTTTATGGCGTCATATGATGTCTTTCAAATTTTTTGGGGCAAAAATGAACGGTTTAAAATATCACATACTTAGACAATCCACATGACACTTGATGTGATAGTAACCTTACATATGTGGCTGATACAGAATATATGGTCCGTGTCTTTGTGGCCAGGTCCCTTCATGCAGGCCTCACCTAAATTTGGGGGAGGCACAATGTACCTTTAGTAGAATACCTCGACAATCGCTTTTCCCAAAAAGACACAAGAGGTGTGGTGAGTTGTCCTGTAGGAGGCGCATGACTGTAGCTCATTAAAACTCATTTGTGGAGTATTGCCACCTGGTGAATAATGTTAATGCAAAAATTTTGCACTTCACCAGACAATATCTTGCGATGTAAAGGTCCAAACTTTGCTAAATTTTACATGCTACCTGATTGCCACATTCTTTAGAAGCATGCCAAATTTCATGAAATTTTCTCTAAATGGATGACTGCAACTGGCACATTTCAACATCTCAATATCTGCTTAAGCTAAAATGTGAAAATTGGATTGTTTATGCTCAGCTACATTTGCTCACATTTACTTAACAAAATGTCTGCCACTGGTCAATTTAAATTCAACAGATAGACATTCACAAAGTCCAAGCTTAAGGACGTTTTGTAGGCTCACTCAGAATCTCTATAACAAGCTATAGAAAACCCCTATTGGCAAAATAGTTCCATGCACATACATTCACATACACATGCATACACAGACAGTCACCTGTTCTACAACACCTACTGAACATCTAGTCCGATAGCAAACATGGCCACACGGTTGCAAAGATGCACATGCGATGGTAGACATCCTGAAAGTGTAAAGCAGCAGGTCTCACTATGGGTGAGACTTGGGAACTACAGTCAGACATGGGAAATGCACTTCAGTTTTGATCATTTCTTTACATTTCTTTCAGAAAAAGAAATAAAGCCCCAACCAGGACAAACTATGACTAATGGGTTATCAATGATGAATAGTCTCTCGATCAGTTTGCAACTTTGACCTGTTACACATGTGCACATGAACTTCACTGCCAACACAGGTTTTATCCTGCGTACAAAACACAAAGGTTCTCTCTCTCTCTCTCTCTATCTCTCTCTTTCTCTCTCTCTCTCTCTCTCTCTCTCTCTCTC
>JBBIGC010088375.1:0-10186 GCA_037576955.1 Lepidarchus adonis
AGATAGATAGATAGATAGATAGATAGATAGATAGATAGATAGATAGATAGATAGATAGATAGATAGATAGATTTGGTCTTACTGACACAAATCAACTAGATGAGGGTTTTTTTTATGTTTTGGCTCAAAAAATTGTGGAAACTGTGAGCTGCAAGCGATCAGTAAGAGCAGCCCATAAGATCTGCGTGCCAGTGGAAACAGCTGAACACATTCTGTGCTAAGGCTTTCTCTGTCTCTGTATATGGTGTTGAAGTAGCAGTAGAAAAACACAGCTTAATCCAAGGTTGACCGCTGATAACTCACATAAATATAGCAATTATTAGCACAGCTTTGCAGAATCAAATTCACATGCAAAGACAATTTCTGCTTTATGCTATTTATTTTACATCATTAGCATGTAAACAAGGGCATGAAAGTTCAAAGGACAAACATACACAATATCACAAAAATGTTTCTTATCCATCAAATTTAATGAGGCAACAATAGGTTGCTGTAAGATTTCAGCTCAGGGAAAAGCTCTAGTGCTGTTGGACAACTGTCCACCAGATGGGACCTTCTGCTCAGAACTGACAGATTTATGGGGCTTATATGAGTTTTCCATGCTTTACATGCAATGTGTTAATAACCAAATTGATACACCCAACATATCTGGAACTGAAAGAGTGGGTGGGGGGGACAACTGGCAGAGGCAGAAGCAGGGTTTTCTGCAGAAGGCAGTGAGTCATTGACTCAGGAGCAGGAGGCCTCAAGGGACAGGAAGAATCATAATGGGATATTCTAGTGCTTCTGCACCTGTATAACTGGGGAAATGGAAAAATGAAGATCGGTTCAGGACAGCCGCTCTTCCTGTAGGATTCATAGCTTTAAAACTCATCCGTGCACTTTTAAAGAAGAAACCAGACAGGACCTCTAAAACACCTTGGGCTTCTGGTTTCTGCAAGTCCCAGTAAAAGGCCAAAATGCCTTTTTCAGTGCAAGATCTATATTATCATGATTCAATGCAAAGCTTTATTTAATCTATTACTGGAAAAACAAAGGTCCCAAGTGTGTAAATCATGTTAAATGTCCTATAGTGTGTTGCTAAAACACCATAGTGGTTCCAGGACTATCTCTGATGTGCAGAGGTTTCCAGCTGGAGAGACTTTGATGAGATGCAGCTAGAAGTTCAGAAGGTTGTGTCCAAAAAGCCTGTAACTCTCAAGTCAAAACAAACATGTGCTCAGTTTTGTAGATTGTGTTCAGAAGGGGTAAATGTCTCATCATTATCACACAAGTTTCTTCAGAAAATCTGATATTAAAGTTTGTTTGTAGATGATAATCTCAGTGTAGTGGGTTAGACAGTCAGTGGTGAGAGAAGTAGGACATGGTTATTTCCTGATCAGAACACGGTCTACCAGCCCACAGTCAACCTTGATGATGTTCTAATGTTTAAGGTGTAAGCAAGTAAGACAGAACAGTTCATCAGCCAAGTAGCTCACAATTTAATCATGAAGGTGAAAACAAAGACAGAACTGGGGTCTAGTGTTCCTGAAAAGAGGAACAGGGCAGAAGGGCAACAATGGCCTACTGATTGAAGAAGAGGGCTTGTGACAGAAGAGTCGTCGGTTCAATCCCTGGGACCAGCAGAAGTAAACATGGGAGACGTGAGTAAATGAACAGCGCTTTCCCCTCACATGTATGTACCCTAGCTACAGGTGGATATAACCCAACACTCCTGATGTATGTGTTTACAGGTAACAAGAAAGGGTTTAAATGCAGAGGACAAGTTTATTTACAACAAAGTTATTGAGTTTTGGTGTTTAATAATGCTTTTGTCCATATAACCTCTTTGTTTTGCTTTGTATTATTTATTTCAAAGTATCTGAATTGAATAAGAATTTGAGAATTACTTAAATCTCTCGGTAGAAAACAGATCATCTGTTGCTCGCAGACAAACTACATTACCCCAGCATGTAAACTGCACCCTCTGCTGGCTAAGTTCATGTGTGCAGCATTCACTAGGGTTTCTTAACCCAGTGCCTGGGCCCACATACTAGTTAACTATTTTCAGTTTATTTCAGTTCCTACTTCCTGCTTCCTACTTTTAAAGTGACATCTGTGACTTCACCCAGAAGACCCGGAAAACGGGTAGGACTATTAATGACATGTCCACCGTCCAAGCTAAATGTATTGTAGCGTCTGATAAACTTGGCATTGTCAGGATAATCCAACTGTTTTCAATACTGTGAAGCTGGAGAAGGAAGAGAAGTTATGCACAGTTGGGTTGGCTGCCCATTGCTTGGATTAGCGAGACGATTTCTCTTCCTCTCTGTCAGGCAACATTAAAGCCACATTTCAGAGTGGAGCAGGTGATAAGAGGTCAGAAACAACTACATTCAAACCCTCGTTAGCTCACCCCCCATTATCTCTCCAACCCCGCCTCTCTCCATGAAAGGTTGCAGGTCAGATTCCATTCCATGTATTTACCCCTGTTACAATAGCTCACCAACCCCGCCTCTCGCCAAATTTAGAACCCAGACCAACAGGGGCGATCTAACGAGTTTTAACTGTGTTTAGCTTGTTTTTCAGAAAAGAAAAAAACAACAACATTTTACATACTCATGTTCAGCACCAGGAAAGAAGGAGAATAATGCAATATGTATTATATAGAAGCCTCAACAAATATGCTACATTTTTAAGCATTTAGTATGTCCACCTACTTCCACTCGTTTCAATTTCTTGCCATCAGAATCTCGTGTTTTTTGACAGACTGTAGATAAAAATTGTAATTCCTAAAGAAGTCTCATGGTAGACTATATAGAGATTTACTGTTAAAGATATTGTAGCAGTGTACATACTATCTGGTTGTAGAAATTAGAATGACTGCATGTGTGCTTGAGCAGCCACAGTGAGTGAGAGATGCCAGGAGTGCCTCATTTTAACCGAACACAAGAAAACCTGGTCAGAAAGACAGTGAAGGAGACATAAGGTATGACTTTCACTTCTGATATGTGAACTTCATGTGCTCTTGGAGGAATTGCTTCAAAATTGTATAAAACATCTCAGTTCCAGCTCAGCTTGACAGCTCTTACTTTTGCTTTTAACACCCATTTTAAATCTTGCCCTGTCTCTTGCTGTCTTTAGTCCAACCACTCAACATGTTATAAGAGTTATGAGGAGGTTTTAGCTGAGGACACAAAGTGCACAACTATAAAACACTGAAATTGATGGAAAAGTCCCATGGTGAAAGCTTTTCATGAAATAAGGTCTTGTGAGATTTAGGATGGTTAGCAGGCTTTCTTCTTCACACTTGGTCTGAACTGGGGCATTACTTTTGCTGGAGAACTGGCACTGAAACTGTTCAACGTGTGCCTAAAGTATTTCACATATTAACAATGCAGCCAATGCTGCATAAAGGAACCTACAGTCAGATTAAAAACATGGTCATTTTCAAGACCACAGATTGCCACATGCTTACACTCACATCATAGAGTCTTGTATGCGCTTGCTCTTCCACAAACCGTGTTACCTAATGGATCACATTTCTCTAAATTCCCTCCAAAATACACATGGCAGCTGTGGTTTGCACTGTCGTATTATTAAAGGAAAGGAAATCGCTGTTCAGGCCTATAACATCATTCTCATGGTTTTGTGGTGTTTGGGTTTGGATTCGCAGGGAATATCATAAGCTTTTGAATTTCATAAGCTTCATCTACTACACAAGATCACAGATGAGCTTAGTTGTTTCCAAACAATGTAAATTAGTTTCTGGTTCAGAAGCAGGGCTTGGCATAATTATATTTATCAATGCTGTGGATTGTGGAGATTGTTATCACATAGCATGTGTTTTCTGAGCATATTGTTGATATTGTCAGTAAAGAGCAATAACCATCTGCAAGTCTCATTACTAGCTGAGTATAATTAGTCATAGTAAATTGTGTGAATTTGCTTAATTGCATCTATACACCATGCTTGACAGTGTTTTTTTATGTTGTCTTTTAAGTTTCAGAATTTTAAAATGTCATGAAGTATCATGATTTTATGAGATTTTATGTTTTTGACCATATTAACAATGTGCGAATTGAACTAAATTGATACTGATGTTGCTCAATATTGCTGTTCATTTTGCGGCAGCTAAAAATCCTCAAAAGTAAAAACAATCTTCAGTCTGCTCTGTGCTTAAGAAGACAACTTCAGCATCTGTAAAATACTACTAATAAAAAAATACAGTATAATATAGAAGCCGGATCTATTACATGCAAAATTATACTTCTGCACCAAAGCTTCCAACAAAATCAAGGAGCATCAAATAGATTATGTATCTTCTTTCAAGACAAAAAAACTCAGACCATGGTGTTAGACTGCACAAGCAGATTGATGACGTGTCTAAGATAAGAAAATTTAAGGCTCAAACAGAGACACTCTTAAAGAAAGTTTAGAGATTCTGAACAAAAACCAAACATATCCTTTCACCATATGTATTATCTTCCTTTTATATTTGGGCAGAAATCAAGAAGAGAGAATGACGGCCACAGATGAAACGTGTCTGTCCACACTGCTGTTTCCCTCAGGAGTAAACTCAAAGAGCCAAAGTCAACCACTGACTTCTGGTAAAAACCCTGTTCTCTTCTTTCTTCCTTGACTTGGGAACAGTTTGTTTTTTTCAGCTCACGCTGAGTAGCATGAATGAAAGAAATATGTTTCTCAGTTCGAATGTTAAAACTGAGCATTCCCAATGGACTATGTCCTTCTATCATCTTCAAGAACTTGATGAGATGTTTGTTCCTGTGTAAAGGGGTGGAGATGCTGTGCTTTGATTATTTGACAAAAAATAGCTGTAATTAGTGAGTTTTATGAGTTATCATAGAATGCATATGTTAAGGGACCAGGCACACGCATTATTTATACAAGTCTACCTAACTGAGAGTTGGTTTTGATAGGTTAACAAATACACAGATTATACCGTCACTGTCCAGAGAAAATCATTTTTTTGATTGTTTGATTTTTAATTTTTCTACATCAACATAGCAGCTGGTCTTTACATTGTGTGAAACTTTCATGATGAAGAAACACTCCATAATCACTCGTTCTAAAATGTTCTCCCATTAGAGGTAAGGAAATGTTTTGCCTGTAAAGTGGACATTGTTGAAATAATTATTTTTTTCTGGGACAGTGATGATATTGAAAATGTATATAACATCATAATCACTAGAAAACAATAACAACATAATGCTTGAACGCATAAGCATTCAACTGTTCACTCTTAGCCAAATGAATGAGTTGAAAGTACATACATTTGTCATTAATGAACATTATACAAACTTCCCCATTACTCAGAATGTAATCACCCAAAATGTTTGGTGTCAGAAGATTGTTGAAGCAGATAATCATGTAGAATTAATCAAATCAGAAGCTCCTCCCACTGGGAACTTCTGAACAACAGAGAAGTTGAAAGTGAAATAAATTGATTTTTTTTTTTTTTTTTATCATAATGCAATCTGGGGTAAACTTCCATCTTACCTCTGTAATTTACTTTGTCCTAGTTCTGGTGTTGACTGAACTATAAAAATTTCTATGCATTGGTGAACTGAAAGGCCTCATGAAGAATGAATCATAAAAATATCTGACGTTGCTTTTTTTGAGAAGCCCATGTGCTTATAAATGGTCCAATTGTGTATATTGTATTTATTTGTTGTGTATTTGTGTATGTTGCGTTTTAATACATTAAGAGTTTGTGATCTTGGCCAGATCTCACCTGTAAAAGAGATTTTAATAAATGAATAAAAAAATTAATTACATGTTGTTTGTGAGTTACTATTGATTGGCTGGTGTCATGATTTAACCAGTTACTTCAAATGCAAGTAAAATTATCTTTTCATTGATATATCATTTTTATGTGTTTGGGGAACTACTTAAGTGAAATAATTTGTTTCCTAAACAGCCCCATAGACTACATATATCATGTAAAAACCTTATTATAACAATACAATAGCAGTTTTGTTAATAATGAAGTAGTATCATGAAGAGCAAAGTCTAATATTTGACCTCGGTTGGTTTGTTTTTACCCCCTGCTACTCTTACCGCAAACCGTGTAGAAGCTGCGCACTCCAATCCTCGCGCGTTGTTGGGTAGCTAGGCTAATGTGCAGGAAGCAAGATGGCAGAAGTGACAGGAGCTCAGATTATTGCCGAGGCGCTGAAGTCTCAGGTTTGTGCTGTACTCAGTTCATGTTGGATCCAGTGCGGCTTCGCGAGTGTTTAGTTAAGCAGAAAGCTGTCTGAATTAGACGCGTTAAAAGCGAGCTTCAGTTAGCTTAGCTTTAGTTATCCCAGCTTCAGGCTCATTACCAGTAATGAGAATGTGATGTCGGAATATGTGGCTGTTTCTCCGTTTCAGCAGTTAAACTATAATAACTGGTAACTTGTGAGTTGAAAACAATGAATAAACCCCGGTGTAAGTAGTAGTTAGTACTAAACCCGTATCTACTTATCTTAGTCATTTGAGAAAAAACAAATCAATAAAAGCAGCCAAGTCACCTTTGACCCCGTGCTCAGGTTCAGGTTCGATCACCAGTGCAAACATCTGGGCTAGAGTTGCTTCCGGTGTCAGTATAAGGGGAGTCAATCCTCACGATTCAATTATACGTCATTTTTAATACCTTAACATTTGCAGCAATGTCATTCTGTTTGATTTTGTGGTCAGTATAAAATCTGATGAAATTTCACACAATCTGCTATATTTCCATCAACTCAAACCTTATGATCGGAACATTTTGTTATTAAATAGTAAAAGCTTTGCACACAGTAAAATGACGTAAAACTATTGTGAAACTAACACATTGATTTTCATGTGTCCTCCGATCAATAAATTGGATCATACACAATTGTGGTTGATGCATCAATATAGATTGATTAGTTGTAACATCCCTAATCTACATGTGGTTCTGCACGTCTACTCCAGGGTTAGATCTAGGGTCTAGAGATAAGGTTATGATTAGGGTTAAAGCTAGTTTAAGGATTAGGACTAGTGTTAGGGTTGTGCTAGGGCAGGGGTGCTGAGCTCCAATCCTGGAGGGCTGATGTTCACCATGGTTTGTGTTTGGAGATTTTCCTGGTAAAACACACCAGGTTCAACTCAGATGTTATTTGCCAGGTGTAGTAAGAGTATTTGTGAAGGGTGAACTACCAAAGTGTGCTGGACCCTCCAGGATGAATGTTGGGCACCCCTGGGGTAGGGTTAAAGGTTAGTGCTAGGGTTAGGGCCAGTTTAAGCATTATGTGCTGCAGTAGCATTTTTTGATAGTACAGCACTTCTCAAAAACCATATAAAAGGTTCAAGGTCAATGGCATCAAATGACTGATTTTTAATGTTAATGTTTATACCATGTACCATTTGTACATCTGTTCAATATCATACACAACTGCCATCATTATCTAAATAGAAAAATTGTGATCTGGAACTAATAATGCATCTTCTGCCTTCTCAGAAGAGTAGAGGCTGTTGCTAACTGTGGCAAATTTAACATTAATACCCAGAAGTGATTTTGTTTGAACAACTGTCTAAAGACTTTTGGACATATAGTGTGAGCCCAGTCTGAGGCTTTGGTACACACTGGGTTCTTGATTGTACAGTGCTCATACACAATAAGGTTTTCCTCAAATGTAATTTTATAAGTAGCATGTCCTTATGCAAAATAGTAAATTTATACAACAGTGCAACTAAGGTGTAAACAATAAAAAAACTGACTCTTATAAAACCTAATATGGCTTTTTTGTTTTTATCAATTATATTTATAATGAGCCCAGACCCCTTCCCTACCCACTTTATTCTATAGGGATGAGAGCTGATCAGAGTTTATTGATTTTATTGACTTTAAGATAATAACATGTATTATGACAAAACCCACTGAATGTGCTGTGTTATGATGTTTATGGTTTTTAGCAAACTGTTCAGAGCTGTGGTGTGAGTTAAGCAGCTGGCTTTAGCCTCAAAGCTATCGGTATTAGCCAAGTATTTCTGTCTTCTTCTAAAAAGCGGGAAATTAGTATTTGTACTGCTTTTGTTTTCTTTGTTAAAAAAAAAATCTGCAAAATGTAATGCTAAAGATATTATGATATTTACCTTTGGTAATGGATGAGCTTTTTGGTTGGGAAGCAGTAGCACTGTATAAAGTGTCAGTTACGTGCCTTTCTTTAATATTAGTCCATATTCCAACATATTTCTTGTGCTTTTACTCTTCTTTGACATGATTTTACAAACACTTCAAGTAGCACTGCTGTCGTCTCTGTGACATCATGATGAATTAGTTTTTTTGCAATTCGGAAAAAGGAAAATGTCTGAAAATGTGCATCAATAAGGAATCAGTCACATCAGAGGCATATGCTTCTGATGGATTGGGCCATTTAGGTCTGCTTCTCAACCGGAGCCCTAATGGTTTTCTTCATTGACATTGGTTTCCAATAAGTTCCGAGTATTGAATTGGTTACATTTCAATACAGTTGGGTATATTTTTAACAAAATGTAATGTGTTTTGTTGCAGAATGTGGAGTACATGTTTGGCATTGTAGGTGTTCCCATCATTGAAGTGGCCATGGCCGCTCAAGCTGCCGGTATCAAGTATGTGGGAATGCGCAATGAACAAGCAGTAAGGTCACCTCACCTCACAGTCTTTTGAACAGGGGACTCAGTTATTGATTGAACAAGGCTGCTGTTACTGTTTCTTATCCAACAGGCCTGCTATGCTGCTTCTGCAATTGGATATTTAACAGGACGGTATGTGTTTGCTTTAAATAATGTTCCCTCACACCATTTTTTGGCAGGTAACACTTCATTCTATTGAGTGTATTCCTCTTTGTCTCCCTCATTGTAGTCCAGCAGTGTGTCTGGTTGTGTCAGGACCTGGACTGATTCATGCTCTTGGTGGAATGGCCAATGCAAACATGAATTGCTGGTAATGCACTTACAAATTAAAGAAGTAAAAATACACACTACAAGACTAATATTTTTATGCAAAGAATCTCATAGACCAAGTTTGTGACTCAAATTTTAGATACTTTTTTTTATTACGTTTTAGGACATAATTTTTTGTATATAATTTATTTTATTATATTATTATTGTTGTATTCTTGCTAAATATATTGCACATTTGAAGCCACTGTAAGTCTGAATGACAATAAAGTCTAGTCTAAGTCTAAATGTAAGTATGCAAATGTAAAGTGCATTCACTGGTGCAGTTTACTGAGAACTGTTCACTCTGTCATAGTAATTATACGTTATCTGGGCTGTGGAGATGGATATAGGTAACAAATGTACTAGTTGTGCAATTCACCACTGACACTTATTCAATTACAGGCCTGTAATAGTCATTGGAGGCTCCTCTGATCAGAATCAGGAGACCACTGGAGCATTTCAAGAGTTTCCTCAGGTTTGTTTTGTAAATAATTGTTTTTCTCTTGTTTTTAGAAGATCAAAGATTTATTTGCAAATATAAAATGTGTTTCTTGAGCAGGTAGAGGCCTGTCGCCTTTATAGCAAGTTTTCTGCGCGTCCTAGCAGCCTGGCGATGATTCCAGCTGTAATTGAAAAGGTGTTAGATTATTTTTCTCTTCGCATCTTTTAGAGACATAGATACAGTCCTGATCAAAAGTTTAAAACCACTTGACAAATGGCAAAAAAATCACATGTTGCATGGTTGGATCTTAACAAGGTTCTAAGTAGATCGTCAACATCTTACAAGTATAAATGGGAATGTGGTCGGGTTGTTGAACTGCATAAGCAGGTCTCTCGCAGCATCTGGCTATAGTTTTGATCAGCTGTTAAACAGTCTGTTTCAGTTTAAATGTTGTTGTCAATAAAATGCTGCTCAAACATTTTTTGTCTCACTCAGATTTCTTCTTGTAGCTGTTGAAGCTCTACTTGGAACCTTGTTAAGATCCAACCATGCAACATATGATTTTTTGCTATTTGTCAAGTGGTCTTAAACTTTTTGATCTGGACTATATCTGCTGTTTGTGATTTCTAATTTACTTAAAAAAAAAAAGAGAGAAACATCCTAACTGGTTTTTTGCATTTATCTTCACTAGGCAGTAAGAAGCAGTATTTATGGTCGTCCTGGGGCGTGCTACGTAGATATCGCAGGGGACATGGTGAATGCCAGAGTGGACCGGGCCAGTGTTAGGTTTGGCAGGAGTCTTGGGCTGGAATTATG
>JBBIGC010088393.1:0-10185 GCA_037576955.1 Lepidarchus adonis
TGTGTGTGTGTGTGTGTGTGTGTGTGTGTGTGTGTGTGTGTGTGTGTGTGTGTGTGTGTGTGTGTGTGAGTGAGTCAGTGAGAGAGATATAAGCAAGGAACAAAAAAGGACCATTTAAAGTTACCCCATATGCTGCAAACAACTGCTAAAGCTACTAATACTGTATGTGCAAATACTTATATAATATATATCATATCATATCCCCAGAGAAATTCTCTGGAACCAGCCAGCGAGGTTAGGACTATTTTTTTAATGTAATTATTATAAATGATGTATTTGATTTTTAGCTCATTAAAGTTTAGGGTAAATTTAAATTGTTTAGACATATTGGTTGGAGTATAATATCAAGACATCTCCTACAGTGGATAAGACGAGACGAGGGCAGCACCAAATGCTCTAGGCTATAATGAAAGCTCCTGTCAGTCTCAAAAAATGCACAATGTGACTCACTTACTGGGACAGCACTGGTCAGGCTAAATGACAGACTAATTTTGCTGGAGTCTAAAGAACCATTTACAGCAGATGTACTGTGCTTAAACAACATGGTGAGGGCTTAAAAGGAGCAGTGGCTCCCATAGTCACTGTTGTGTTACTTTATGGCATTGGACGGAGATAAATTTATAGAGCAGCTAAAAAGATTCAACCTATACATCAAAAACAAAATAGAAAAAGTCATTTATATTGTACACACACTGTCGTGACATACGGTAATGAAGGAAATGCACTTCGACTCAGTTCAGTGGACCACTAAATACTCTAGAGCCAAGGTTTGAGTACAGCGGTTAATATATTACATCTTGTACCATGCTGTGTGAAAGCTTAACCTTGACAGAGAAAAGCACAGAAAAGCCGTCTGATGTGCAGACCTTAAACAACAGAAAACCTCAGCTAGTTTTAAGTCACAGTTGCTAAAAGTCCTTGGCCCTGTACTCCAGTATAATTCTATGCACTACAAGCAAGGTTGCTGTTTTGAACTCGCTTCACCTGAGATGCTGTACACAGTGCTGCTTCTGAGTAGGAACGCCATGTTTTCTTTCAGATAGTCATATTGATAGTGATACAGAAATTAAATCTACTAGAATTAAAAAATATATAATTTGCATTTAAACATAAATTTCTATAAGCTTTAAATGAGACAAAAAGAGAAAAATCAGTATTTCAGCACAGTAATCCAACATCACCAAAACATTCTGCTATTCCAGAAGACAAACAAATGCATCATCAAATACAGGTCTGAAATACAAGGGTCCTCGACTTACGACGGGGTTCCGTTCCTCAACATGTGTCATAAGTCGAAACCCTTTACATAAGCGTCTACTGTGTCTTACACTGGGGCCATTTCACTGTCAATCTGGGGAAATGTCATTATAACTGCAATTTCTTTCTCTTTTGCCATTTCTGATTACTTAAATTTAAATGTGAATTTTAAAAAATAATAATTATCAGTCTTTTTTCCTTCACCAATGAGACCAGCACTTTTCAGACTTGAGGCTTGAAATCTGAACGGAGTGAGCCAGGCTGCCAGTTCAAGAGTTCGGCTTTATTAGATTTCATTATTATTCTATTTCCCAAATTAAGCTTGTTAAAAAAACAACAACAAATGTGTGCTATAATCTCAATTGAGGTTCTTGTGACTTGAACAAAAATCCAATTTTGATATAATAAAGATTCATTGTTCAGCCCTAAATGAACTTTTATATCTTTAATACTTACATTCTGGGGTCATATCAAATGTTATTTTTATATACTATATTAATCCCTGAGGGGAAATTAGTCATTTTACGCAACGAGAACTTAGAGCAGTTAGCACACACACCCAGAACAGTGGACGACCACATGGCCGCAGCGCCTGGGGAGCAGCTGGGCGTCATGCTCAGAACATGGGGAAGGGACTGTTAATTCACTCTCACATCCCATATTTTTCCTGCTGGTTCAGGGCATCAAAGCAGCAACCGTATCATTACAAACCCACTTCTTGAACCTTTAAACCATGGCTGCACATCCCTGTGTATATTTAGAATTGTACCAATATTAGCCAATGGCACAAAACCTCATAATTAATGATGCACATATAAATGTTAGTAAATGAACTGAATCGCTGTGAGGTTCAAACTATTTAAGCTATACATTAAAGTGGATCTACCACTGCTATTATGCTATTACGCTTCAGATCCCTCCCCTTTTATTTTGCAGCACACTTTGATGACACCATAAACTCCATTACTGCATGTGGTATAGACCCCTTAAGCTATTTCCAACTCTGCAGTGTTGTTGTGTTGCCAGGCAGGTCAAGCCTCCATAAAGTTTACAAATGGCCTGTTCTAGCTATTGTGCATAAGACCCGTCCCTGACATTCACACACATTGCACACTCAGGGGCAAGCGCACACAAAGGAACACACACACAGTATAAACATGGTGATTGTTTTATAATGACTCCATTATACCTCGCCCTCATGGGACTCCACACTCAGGATGCATTAAACATTTGAGTGACACAATAATATTAGGTTTAGCTTATTCTATTTACATAGCGCTAAATAAAGCATGACTTGGCTAATTAACCACACACAAACACACTTACAGAGGTACTTACAAGTCACTGGCTTCATTTACCCAGCATTTAATCACATTCAAGCCCAATACACTGACTGAGCAACACTAAACATCCACGTTAGTGGCTTGAAGCCATCGTTACTTAAACATGAGATGCTCCAGATGTTCTGGATTGAAAAAGTGATGCATTATATTGTTTCTGTTTGTCAGTAGAGGATTAAGGTTTCCGTTTGCCAATGTAGATGAAGGGTGGGGTTGAATTCCTCTCACGAAAAAGGGGATACTGTCGATTAACTAGATTAAATGCGATCGATTGAGGAGACAATTGCCCCTTGTTTGCTAGATTCCACTCCCTGCGATTGACAAACAAAAACTCAGCAGTCACATCGCCACCCTTTCCTATTAATTAACAGAAACGCACCTGATACTGATACCCGTTTCTCAGGTATACATTATATAAATATATCTAAAGATTTAAGATCTATGGATTTCTATTAGAATTTTTTTTATATCTGACCACTTCAAAATGGTAACATTTTTCAAATAAGTACGTACATTTAAAAGGATACTTTTCCACTTTCCCATATCTTTTGGTCCATTCATTCTGAAATATTGTGCTCTAAAAGGCAGCTCTGGTTTTTAAATTTGATTTTATAATATGTATGTTAATGAAGAATTCTCTGATTAAGGGAAGTTCACAAAACTGTGGACTTCATCTGATGCAGCAGACTAACAGAGACAGCATCACAGTGAGACGAGAGTAGAGGAATAGCTGTAAAAATGAGAAATAAAGATATACACAACCATTACCCCAAGAGATAGACTTTTTTCTTAAACACTCTCAAACATTCACTCCCTCGATAACGACCTAGTCTAACATTACTTCAGATGGCAACTGAATACACAGCTGGAGATGAAGAAAAGACACTGATGTAGCCCAGCTAAGACGTTGTACAGTGTGCTCCTATACCAGTGCAATGGTAAGATTAGGAAGACTTTCAACTGATACAGTTCTTATTATGTTGGTGTAGAAAATGTGGCATTTTAAATGGGAAATAATAAGTTGCAGCTTCAGTTTCAGGCCTTCTACTGGAACCCACACATGCATCACTCAGTAATGCGAAAGCGCATCAGAACATGGTATCCACCAATTACCAATACCCTTACTGTATTTAAATCAGTATCTGTGACAGTATTGATACAATACTAGCAACTAGGGGTGGTACGATACGATACAATACACGATACGTGGCTCACAAAAACAATAATTTTGCGATAGCCAGATTCTGCGATAATCGATATATCACACGACAATGATGTAGCAATAGAACGCAGAAACATGGGGATGCATTTTTAATTTAAATACAGCAATGCTATTGTCACCTCTTCAATATTTACTTTGCGACCGCAGTCAGAAGCATAGAGAACGCGCTACCTAAGCTTCTGGGCTTCTGTTCCTTTTTGTCACTTGGCAAGTTGCGGTAACATCGTGCTGCCAACCAAACTCACAAAAACCAACTCTTTCTGCCCAATTTTTGCATCAAACACCGTCCACACAGAGCATTACTCCTCATGAAACACACCTTCCGCTACAGCATGCTAGTTTTAACCCTATTTATACCTGACGCATTATGGAGTCATACGCGTCTTGACAAGTCGCTGGCAGCGTCATTCATTCACTACAAAAGTGAAGGAAAGAGACACACAGAGATACGTCTGTCACAAAATAATCCACTCTCTGTTCCATCAATGTTCTAAAAGCCAAACTCAGACTTTAGATTTAAACGTGGCTGGGGCATCTCAACCAAGCTTTTTTTGCTATCTTCCTTTTGCAAAGTTCATCTTCAGCTTTCACTCAAGTCTCCTGTAATCAATCTCCTGTTGGAAACTACTTCTTCAGCTTTCACCCAAATCTCCTCCACTCAGTCAAACAGCGCCACCCAGAGGAGAGAAGTAGTAGCAACGCTGGTGAGTCAAATTGGCGCCGAATGTTTATTCACTTAAATATTGATATTGCTGTCGGTGTATCGATTATCATATCACGTGAACAAGAACGATGATATATCGCCATATCGATATTTTGTCACCCCCCTATTAGCAACTGACAATAAATCCCTAAGTGGGAGTGAGAAGAAATTGTCTAGTTAATGGATCAGGTATGTGATCATTCTTAAAAACATTTCTAGATATCCACTACAGGAAAACACATTACAAAAATACTTTGTCAGAATACCTCATTGATTTTTAAATGTTTCTAAACCATGAGTATGATATATTTACATGTTCTCTATTTGTGTCTTATGGGGCCTTTTCACATGACGCCTTTCCCATCAATGCTTACGGTTTCTCCTACATTTTGTTAAGCTTTGAGCTGAAATACAGCCTCAAGCTTCACCATGATCATAAACACACAGTGCTGCCGCTGTCAGGTGAACTCATGTGTTGTCTGTTGAATGTATTTCGCAGAATAGAGCTTTGTATTTGTGTCTGAGTCACAATGGCATAACATTCAGGGTAATGTGTAATGTGTACAATGGCTAAATAAAGTATTAATACAAATATAATGCCAAAACTAAGCAAAGCAATTGACAAAAGAAGGATGAGATAAATGTTTTATTCATGAAGAAATGATGCACACATTTGGATCAGTTAAACTCACAGCATTACTTTTTTCAAGCAATGAATACTGATCAGGGCCAAGGGCCATATCACTGAGCAGTTCACACCCTCTTCGAGTGATTGCTTTTTTCAATCACGGTGATGCATCTTAGCAGGCTGCACGGCCACCACAAAATACTGTACATCTGTGGTGTCACTCAACAGATGGCTTGCAAAAGAACAAAGCTATTGTGACTGTAAAACGGCAGCCATTTTTGGTCATTTAATGAGAAGAAGTGCATGGGATCTGCCGTTTTCACAAATGTCTTTTCTCAATTTTCTGAGCTGAAGTAAAAGCATCTAGCTTGACCCCTGGAGGCCTTTGCAACTCTAAACCGATAGTGACATTATATCGTAGTTGAGCGTGAATTGATTTTATCAATTAAATTGATCAAATGTGGAACTTACCAATATCATGCCACAATGCAAGAACTACACTGCAGAATTTAAGCTCCAGGTTGTTGCTTTCATGAAGTGATGTTTGCAGTATCTGAGGGCCATACTGGTGAGGAAAGCGTGTCCGATATCAAGTTGTTTGGCGATGACGATAAATGTTTTTATGCACATGATTTTTAAGGATTTGAAGAAAGGTAAGTCTAATTATTTTTAGCATTTCAGTGTTGTTAATTTTATACTGAAGAATCTATATGTAGATGATTGACATCGTTGTGCTGCAGTATCCCCACCTTCCAGTTGTTCATGCAAAAATTTTAAACTCCTCCTTTCCCAGCCAACAATAAACTTTTGTGCCTTTTATTTCTGTTAAGTTTAGCTTTTTCCAGTCTTGTATGTAATGTAATGAAGCAAAGGGCTAAGTAAGAAAACATTGTCACTGATCTGTCTTTGCTTTGTGTTGCTTTTCAGACTGTTCATTGCTGCAGTAAACAGCTAATCATTTAGGGATGTCGTCTTTTTGTACTGGATTATACTTTTAGCAAATGTGTTTTCATGTTTTTTAGATAGGGGCAGCCATAGCCCAATAGTTGGAGAAGTGGATTTGTGACCGAAGGGTCCCAGGTTTGATTGTCAGAACGGGCAGCAGGCTGAAGTGCCCTTGAGAAAGGCACCTAACCCTCTGCCAAACACTGTAAATGAATGAAAAAATCTGCTCCATTTAAGCAAACCGCAGCCAATACCAGGTCTGTAAAACTCATGTATAAGCTGCGGCCTATCATTGGGGAAATACAGTAAACAGTGTTTCAGGAAAACAGGTTTTTATCTGTAATGCTTGCTGGATTACATAACCACATTGTCTGTGGTGGCGTGAAACTTTATACACACACAGTGTCTTCTGTGTGTTTTCTATATTCTGAAAGACTTTCAGCCTTTCATTATTTATTTTATTTATTAACCAATAAAATGGTCCAAAATTTATCTGAATTATTTAGGAAATGTTTTTTACATTGACTTTTTTCATTCTTCTGTAATTTCTTCTTGCATTTACAAATTTAGGGTTAGGGTTAGGGTTAGGGTCCAGCAGGGATACATACTAAAAACATTTTAAAGAATGCAAGTTTAACATTATATTTTTATATGAGCTATTAACCGTTTGGGTAATCAGATAACACACTTGTGTGTACAGAGATGTTTGAAATTAATTAGGTTATTGTGTGTGAATTTTCATGAGCAAGCACATATTTGTGTTCATAAATTTCTTAAAACTTGGCCCCAATAGAGAAGGTGTTTTTTCCAGCAGGGTTCAGGTATAATTGAATTTTTCTTAGGATGCACTGAGGGGTCCATTAATCTGTCCTAACTTAACCAGCTCTAAGAGCATGATTTACAACCTGCCACTTCTTCCAAGGAGAATGGATCTGTTCCTCAACCAGTATCAGAGATGCACAGGGATTACATATTAGATCACTGAGTAAATCAAAAGATATTTACCAGATCTTTATCCAAGGATACTATTTCAGAGTTACATTATTAATGGGTCCATATTATACCAAACTGTTCCCCTTAATCTATGTAAAGAATGAATTAAAGCTGCAACAGCTCTGTTTGCATTCAATGCTTTTGCTATGGCACAAAAAACAACATATATATTCACATGCTCTTTTTCAGCCAGTTAGTGGATTAGCCTCACCTATCCGTTTTGAAGTTATAAGGGTTGCTGTTGTTTGAATTGCTTTTGAATAAGACATAATAAAGGGAAGACAATTGGAAGAGACCCTCTATATATCTGTTGGAGGAACGAACCTCCTCTCGCACCAAAGACATTGGTTGCCAGTAAAAATGCATTGTCCTCGGCTTCTCTCAGCTCACGTTGGAAGGACAGACACTCCAAGTGAAGCATGGACAGGCTTTTATAGCCTCCTGGAAAAAGCACATGACTTTTATGCTCATGCAGTAGCATGATGTAGCATGATATATCAGCCAATAGCAAAGATTAGCCAAAGCAGCAGCTTTGAGTGACATTAGCAAACAGCTAACAGGGACATGCGTAAGGAACTAACCTAAACAATCTATTTGTTAACATCTCAAGGCCAGAGGCAAGTCTGGCATTTGTTGTTGGGATGTAGATGACTTCATTTTGCTGACGCATGTGTGACGTGTCGTCACTAGTCAAAGCAAAAGTTTCTCTTAAAAGCCCAGGCCAGTTGGGGGGACTTTGTGAGTCTGTCTGGTAATGACACATGGTCATGCGGACTCTCACCCAAAGCTGCAGGCTCTTCGGGGAAAACTTCAGTTTCATATGATGGTTGTTCAAGTTTAAATGTACCTGCTGAAGAAACTGTGATTAAAGATTTTTTTATTTTTAATATAAAAATTCTTCTGACTCATTCTTTGTGTGGAAAATCATTATTTAGATAATAGATTAGTTATGTCAAGACCTCACGCAAGTTAAAAGTCCTTCCCGCTGCGAGGAAAATGGTTGTTATTTACCTTCAGCCTGAGGAGGCGGCCTTCCAATCTAGTTCAGAATGCTTCAGAGCAGAAACTGTATAGGAATTTATGGATTATAACAGATATAGTCCTATAAACCTTAACATCTCAATGTTATAGACATAGTGGAAACAATGTAGGATATGGCCCTTTCACATGCCTTTCAGAACTAATGTACCACAATTAACAGCAAGACAATATTATAATCCTCCTCTGGGCAGTGATGGCCAACTTGTCCTTGGGATCAGTAGATGGCAGGTTCAAGTCCCAGCCCATATACCACTGATGTACCCTTGACCAAGGTACCGGCCCGCTACACTGCTCCCTGGGTGGTTTTGCTAACTGCCCTCTACTCCACGTGTGCGTGTGTAATTGGTTAAATGGTGTTACACTTTGTGAAATACAAAGTCGCTTTTATATCACAAATAGTTTTATAAGTTACAGTATTGCCTGTAGGAAAGGGGCGGGGCCATGGGTGTGGCCAAAATGGCACTTGACATGGAAAAGCTGAAGGGCTTTTCTGATTGGCAGATTGTTTCCCTGTTGGATCCCCAGTGCTGAGCCCACACTTTGTGCATAAATAAACGTTTAATGAACAATAATAATAATAAGTATAGTAAGTGTTGTCATTAACGAGTGGCTAATTAAGATTACATGATGTAATTATATTGAATAACGTCTATAACTGAAAGAAGTACAGTAGACAAAACTAAAATGTAAGACTATTATGAAAGAAATTGACTTTCTGATCATCCTCAATATGATCACATCACACACACACACACACACACACACACACACACACACACACACACACACACACACCTGTACACATTTAAAGAAAGTGGCCCAGCACAGAACAGCTTTCTTTCTGCTCTCGAAAAACTGCTTCGAGTAGCAATAGCGCCCCCGTGTGGCTCTCGGTATACAACCTTTTCGGAGCAGTAATAAAAGTTGGGTCTGAAATGGGGCCGTTTCTCCTCCGTGTGCCTCCTCTGTGTCCGGTTGAAAGTGAGCAGCACAGATGTAGAAACAGCTGCATGAAATCCAACAGCCATCGCAGTTCTCCACTCCATTACACTAACGCGGAGTGAGCGGAAGTAAACACGGGTAAACACACTCCTCACATACACTCCTCACACACACTCCTCACACACACTCCTCCACCAGAGGCCAAGTAAGTTCTCAAAGGCACCGTAGAATCGTTGAAGTCCTTACTACAGCAGCTTACAGACACATTAACGCGTCAGTGAGTCAATGAGCGCTTACCTCCTCCACCGTGAGGGGCATACATATCCTGTACTCCTTCATCAACATGGTCCTCCTCCACTGCGCCTCCTGCCCTCGCTGAGGAAACCGCGTCCACTGGTAACGCTTCTCTACACCAGCTCCAACATTCAGCGTCTGAAAGGCGAGAGAAGGCGGAGAAATAGCTGCACTCCTGGCGCCGCAGCCTGTGCTCGAGTGTGTGCTCGGTGAACCGCTCGCTCGCGCGCGCACGCAGAGGCATCCGCGCGCTCCCGTTCTGCTGATCAGCACGAGGAGGAGGAGGAGGAGAAGTGAGGGGTCAGTCAAGGGGAGGTTTCAGCGATGCTGTTACACACACCACATGCGAGTCGAGTGGGATGTAGCTGACGGAAGAGCAGTTGTTATTGTTGGCATCGAATTTGCTCCCGTTTCTCCACTCAGCACCACGCTAGCCCCCTGTCCTGTCCTGTCCTGTCCCGTTCCGTTCCGGAGACAACGACGGTGTGGTGGCGTTTCACAGTAAATAGTCACTTTTTATGAGAGAGCAAAATCTATTTCCTTTCGTCTTTTCCAAAGTGAGTACGACGGGAAAAAGGAGTCCGTCCTGCTGGGAAGCGTGGTAGGATGCTCGGCGTGTGGATGGGAGAACAGCGTGCTGTTCCTCCTCCGCTAGGCGGCGCCAAAACAGCGCTTTGTCTAATACAGCGCTCATCTGCAGAGTGGCGCGCGTGCGTGGCCTCCTCTCCTGCTCAAACACACCCATAACACACCCACTTTACAGGGCCTGTGGAATAACACACCCACTTTACAGGGCCTGTGGAATAACACACCCACTTTA
>JBBIGC010088403.1:0-10185 GCA_037576955.1 Lepidarchus adonis
TCACAAATATAATTCATGACTTACAAATAAATGTAACACCATTTACAAAAGCATTTGTCAACTCCAAAAAAATGTTAAGTGATGCACAAATGTCAGTGCAGTTATATTTATTCACAAACCCATAAACCTGCATTTACAAAACACTGTATATATTTGTGAACACCCGACATTTATTTGTGGATTTTTGAGACCTCCCTGACAGCGCTGGATGCACAAATGTGTTTTTCCAAAAGATCATATATCTCCAAAGTTTACAGCCAATCACATCAGCTGAAGTTCGAGAGAGGGATTTAATGTTGACTACATTGTGCTACATTCGCGCACTGTAGTGCTCTCTTGCAGGGAATTACTTATACGTTTGACCAGAGAGCATTCACGTTTGATTCAGTCAACACCACATGAAAATGGCTGGGAATGGCAGCTCATCAACTGTAAGTATAACTTTTATAAGTTGAACAAGTTATACTTACAGTTGATGAACCGCCATTCCCAGACATTTCCGTGGTTTATGGACTGAGATGTCTATGAATTCCCTTAATCTTTTACAATATTATGCACTGTAAATGATTTAATACTTCAACTCTTTCCAATCTTATGCTGAGTTTGGCACAATGTGGTACAAGCAAAAAGTAGTGGTGGCTCACTTTTGAGCCTTTAGTAGATGCTTCTTTCATACCCAGTCAAAACATCTGAGTGGTTGTTATGAATCAAAGTCACTCTAATCAACACCAAACTAATTTTCTTAACAAGTCGTCTAGGTATGCTAACACCTGACTCCAATTAGCTTTTTTGAGGTCAAAGGGTTAACATCCTTTTTCACTAGCAATATGAGTTGTTATGGTTGTTTTAAATAAAGACATTAAAAGATCTGATTTTTTGTGTTATTATTTTAGGCACATTATGTTTGTCAATACTGTTGACTTAGATAAAGATTAGTTCACGTTATGACAAATTAATGCAGAAAACCATGAAATTCAAAAGCTTCACATACATTTTCTTGCCACTGTATAAACTTTTAACTCTTATTTTGCCCCATTTCTGAATGTGTTGTGGCAATCAGTTAACATTTAAAAGTACTAAATAGGTTGTCTAATAAAAACATTTCATTACATGACTACACTCCCCTACACTCCTGTAAGCCTGCTAACACAGCAACACACACATATATACACAAACACAACAGCACATCTGTAACCTGGAGGGAATTCAAGCCACAAAGAGAGTTTGACATTTGGTTATGCTTTATTATTATAAATATACCAACTTATGTGAGTGTGTGGAGACAGTCCCTACTTTTCGGATATTCTACATCCATCATCTCGCCGACATCTCCTGGACAGACAACATCACAGCAGTCATCAAGAAGGTTCAGAAAGCACAACCTGAACTCTAACCTGCTACTGACCTTCTACCACTCCTCCATCAAGAGCCTGCTGACGTACTGTATCATAGTATGGATGGCAGCTGCACAATGGCAGACAGAGAGAGGCTTCAGAGAGTAGTAACAGTGGCAGCACAGAAGATCATCAACTGCCCTCTCCCCTCCCTGATTGACATTTACACCTCTGCAGAGCTAAAACCATCACCAAGAACAGTTTCCACCCTGGCTCTTATCTGTTTCACCTGTTTCCCTCAGGGAGGAGCTACAGGTGGATCACAACAAGGACAAACAGATTCAAGAACAGTTTTTCCCAAAAGCCATAACCACTCTTAACTTACACATGCACTGACTACACAGTCTAACACCCCATCCCCCAGACTGCACTAACTGTGCAATAACTAATATCTGAATGGTATTGATAGTACTGTGCAATATCCTTATACTGGTCAATATCATCACTCACATTGTCCAACATCCAATACTCACCACAAATGACTGTTATTAATGTGCAATAACCCACTGCATACCTCAATGTATATCAATCCTTATTCTTGTAACTTATTCTTTCCATATGTACAGTGCCCTCCATAATTATTGGCACCCCTGTTTAAGATGTGTTTTTTACCTTCTAATGAATTTAGTTGTTTTCCAAATAATATCGGACCACAATGAAAAAAAGAAAAATCCAACCATTAATTCAAGTGCATTTATTCATATTAAGAAATAATTATTTTACTTTGTACAACCCCCTTTTGCCAACAAAACAGCGCCTAATCTTCTCCTATAATGTTTCACAGAATAGGAGAATACAGAAAGAGGGATCTTCCTCTTTGCACAATCTTTCTAAATCAACCAGCAACCTGGGTCCTCTCCTCTGCACTCTCCTCTCCAGCTCACTCCACAGGCTTTTGATAGCGCTTGATTCTGTGTCTGGTGAACCAGTTCTGTGTAGATTTGGCCATATGTTTAGGGTCATTATTATCTTGCTGAAACACCCAGTAACAGCTCATCTTCAGCTTTCGGGCAGAGGCTGATTTTAATTTAAAATGGCCTGGTATTTCAATGCATTCATGATGTCATGCACCCTAACAAGGTTCTTGGGGCCTCTGGAAGAGAAACAGGCCCACAGAATCTCCGATCCCCATACTTCACAGTGGGCATGAGGTGCTTTTCTGCATGCTGTTCCACCAGACCCACTTAGAGTGTTTGTTGCCAAAAAGCCTTATCTTGGTCTCATCTGACCAAAGCACACAGTCCCAGTTGAAGCCCAGGTACCCTTAGCGAACTCCAAATGTTGTGTTTATGATTGTGAGTGAGAAAAGGTTTTTTCCGTCCATGCCTCCCAAATAGCATGTTGGCATGTAGACAGCGCCTGATGGTTGTTTTGAGACTTTGTGACCCCAAGATGCTACCATTTGATGCAATTCTTTAACAGTGAGCTTCGGAAAACGTTTTATTTCTCTTACCATTCTCCTCACTGTGCGTGGTGGCAAAATAACCTTGCGTCCTTGTCCAGGCTTGTTTACCACTTTTCCAGTTGTTTTAAACTTTTTAATGATGAGTTTAGTTTAGTTTAGATTAGTTTATTAAAGTAAAATTGAAAATACATATGTCTTTTCATTGCATTTCGCTATAGTAAATAACAGCTTAGAATAGTTAGAGAAACATTTGCACTGCCTTCTCAATTACAACCAAACTGTGTTAGCTCACCCCTATTGGTATGGGCCCTAAATTTGGCGAGTGGTGAGGTTGGCGAGCTATTGTAACAAGATAAATAACATGTCCTGCAGCCTTTCATGGTGAAAGGTGGGTTTGGCGAGGGGCGGGGGGGTTAATGGGGTTTGACTATACATCCCTAACAATGCAGTCACACTCATTTAAACCTTTAAGATCCAGGGACACAAAAATCAGCCCTAACCTAAGTTCAAACAAAAATGATCACCAGTCAGTAAGTATGTTTTTAGTTACATTTTATTAGAGACAATCATTCCAAAACAGAGCAATTTCAAGAAAAGCTCCAAAAACAACTGAAATTATGTTTATACATTCACTGAATGAAATCCAGAGCTCTTCAGCTATATCCACTAAGAGCTGTGCTTATAAAAACTCTCCACCATCTATCACTCCCTCTCTCTCTCTCTCTCTCTCTCTCTGTCTCTCTCACTCACTCTCTATCTCATTTATAATCATCAGCTCTCAGACAATAGTATCTATTATAATTAGATAGTGAAAGCTCTTTAGATGGACTGCCCTGGCTGTTGTTATGAGTGACTCTAGCCAGGTCCCACGGCAATGGCACACACTCGTTCTCATCTCTAGAGTGAACACAACCAGCACACACACATGCCCAGCCCAAGCTCACTTGCACGGAAAGACAAACTCACTGGGCCACAGAAAACCTACTGTGTCTATATGATTGAATCTTGCTGTTGAATCTTGCTGTTTGTTTCATCTATAATACCTGATATTTGCAACAACTTACCATGTGTACACTCCTTCCACTAACACTAATTTTTACTAGTTCAATTTATGGGGCAGTGGTGGTGTAGTGTTTGTGTAGTGGTTAGGACTTTGCCCCACAATCAGAAGGTCGCAAATTCAAGTCCCAGCCCGGGAACCACTGAGATAACCCTTAAGCAAGGTACTGTCCCCACTTCACTGCTCCCTGGGTGCTGCTATTGATGGTTGCTCCATGAGTGATGGTTTAAATGCAGAGGTCACATTTCATGTGCTCAGGTGTGTTCACAATGACAAAATAATCACTTTCATCCCTTCCTCTGAGAAAAACTCTCTCAATAACTTTGTTTTTACTATAAAGGTAACATTTTTAAACATGAGAACAAAACAGTAAGAAATGCTTTTCATGATTTTTGCTTTATTACAATGTATTGGACTGTGCCCCATCAAACCATGACATAATATCTATATATATCACACTCCCAGCACAAAAAGATCTTAAAAGACCACTTGAAGTTTATATATTGCCTAGATAGTTTTGACTGATCTCATTGTGTGTCTTTGTCTATATGTAGGTGAATGCAAAAGTACAAGATTACCTATACTCTTTAGAGTTCTCAGAGACTCAGATGTACTTGAGGGCAAAATATAATGAAGCTTTGGAAAAATCTAATAATCCAGATTGCTACTTACATGTTTTTCCTCAGCTTTAGTAATAAACATACCTCTCTGTTTCACTAGTTTTGCCTTATTAATATCTCCCACAGCAAAATAATTATATCTTGCTACATCATTATGCAAGTGACAGCTTGTGAAATGTAGGAAACATAATGTTTGGGACAAAGACACATTTGCCTAGATTTACCCCTTTGCTCCTCAGTGTACAAATTGAAATTAAACAATTCAGATCTGATTAAAGTTATTAGCATGCATTTTAACTCCAATGTGTACAAATTACAATACTTTTTATACATAGATTCCCCCCCTCACCCTCCCACACCCCCACCCATTTCAGGGCACCATAATGTACATGACAAAGTAATGGTAGGTATATTAAAACTGTCACGTTTAGTACTTTGTTGCATATCCCTTATGTGAAATGACTGCTTGAAGTTTGCAATTCAAAGGATTTTCCAGAATTTTTTGTTAATGAAGTCTTCTGTTAGTAGCCTCTGACAAATACACACCTGCCTCCTGAAGACTCTGATCTGGTGGACAGAAGTTTGAGGATCTTATCACAGTGGAGGTCTTCCTTGGCCTACTAGTGCCTTTGCTGTTACAGAGCTCACCAGTGCATTATTTCTTCTTGATATTGATATTGATAATGATATTCCAGACAATGGTAATTCTAAGGTTTGACCTATGTCTCTAATGGTTTCATTCTTGCTTTTCAGCCTGATAATAGCTTTTTCAGGCTTTCATTGTAACAGCTTTTTTCATATTGAACAATAGCATCTTCATACTCCAATTGATAGAAGCAAGCCTAGGTATCGTATGCCTGCAATAATGAACCAATGAGTAATGAACCAGTCTGAGTAATTGCAAACACCAATGGTCCCAAACATTATTAGGGGGACTATGTATAAAATGTGCTGTAATTTCTACATTGTGAAACTAAAATGTATGCAAATAAATAAAGCCTGGAATGTGCACTTTAATATAATTTGAATTGTTTGATTTAAAATGTTACATTGAGGAGAAGAGGGTTAAATAAAATCTTTGTGAATGGCATTGTGGATGCACTGTATGTAGTGTTTCTCTTTATGACATTCTTTATAAATTAAAATGTTAGATATGTTTCTGCACAAGTGAATATTGTTTGTGCAGATACAGTATGATTAAACCAGTAAGATAATTTTACATATTATTATTATTACTTCATTTAGGTAACATATCAAGAAATAAGCAGAATAATCTCAAATTCTCTTGTTTGACTGGTAAAAGCCAGCAACTTTTTTCTCCTCTTTTTTTTCTGACTGTTGTTTCCCTAGATTTGCATCTGGCTAGACACAGGGTCACTGCTGATAGCATGTAGTGATTCCTGGAACCTGCAAAGGTTGCACAGGTGGTCCACTTCCTCCAGGATGGCACATAAATGCATTCCAGTGCCAGAAGGTTTGCTGTGTCTCCTAGCACAATCTCAAGAATATGGAAAAGATTTCAGGAGACAGACCGTTACCCTAAGAGAGCTGTGCAGGGCTGTAGAAGGTCCATGACCCATCAGCAGGACCAGTATCTGCTCCTTTGTGAATGAAGGAACAGGACAAGCAGGCCACTAGTGTGAATGTCTCTGACCAAACAATCAAAAACAGTTACTTTTTGATTTACTTAACACTTAATGAGGGTGGCCTGAAGGCCCAGTGTCCTGTAATGGGTGCTGCACTCACTGCTCAGCACATGGAGCCTGTTTGACATTTACCATAGAATAGCAGAATCAGTTTAGGAGCATGCCCTGACACTGTGCATGTGGGGGCCGTTCAAACTAGGGCTGCAATAAAGATTCGATTAAATAGATAAAAGTTGATTACTAAAAGAGTTGGCAACAAATTTTATAAATGATTCGTTGTGTCGCGCGACGTGAAGAAATTTGATTATTACAAAAAAATACAACTTTAGTTGGGAGCGGAGTGCGGAGTGAACACACTCTGTCTCTCTCGCGCACTGATGCTAGCAGAGATAGTGCCTCACAGACAGGGCCAAGTAAACATTTAAAAACAAATGAGCAGAGGTAAAGAAATCCATGCGACCCAAGTCATCCAAAGACATTTCACTCTACATAAGCAGAAAAAGTGTGTTAACTGCAAAATATGATGATGAGGAAAGGAGGGTAAGGGTAAGGGAACAGCAGGGTAAGTTACTACAGAACCCTACCTTCGTTCTGTTTTAAAGTGAGGAATGTAATGTCCCTGGTGCTGGTGTTTACTCATTATGACAAGTTAGCGTTAGCTCGTTAATAACAGTAGTAAAGCAGGGGTGCTATAGTTACTTTGCACTTTGCATTGCAAGACACATTTTTATTTACTCACCTTTTTTGGACCATTCATTTTTCAATCTGTTGTCATGTATAGCTACACTGCAAAAAAGCTTTTCTTACTTAGTAATTTTGTCTCGTTTCCAGTTCAAATCTCTAAAACATCTTAAATATAGATTACTAGACAAGACAAATGGCAAGAGAAAATTAATTGATACTAAAAACTTCTGATTATTGTTCTCACCTAATAGGCAGATAATTTTGTTTGTTTTAAGCAAACAATCACTTAATTTTGAGGTGTTTTTTTTTCAGAAAACAAGACAAATGTATCTTGATTTTGTAACATATAAGCCCTGTGTTTGGTTTGTCCATGTGCTTTTGTTTTGGTTTCTGGTTTCCAGTCACGTTTTATTACGTCATTCTTGTCTCCAGGTGTTCCTTGTTGAGTATTGGTATTTAAGTGCCCCTGTGTCTTTGTCATTTGTCGGCGAAAGTCTATCTGTAATGTTGTTTGTGCGTGTGATTAAAAGAGTCTTACATCTGAGTCCAAGCCTTACCTCACCGTTGCAGATTTAAGATTTTCTTTAGATATTTGGACTGAAAACAAGACAAAACTACTAAGTTAGAAAAGCATTTTTTGCAGTGTAAATTCTGTGCTTTGTCCCATATAAGTTATTATTGACAAATACATTTGTGTGTGTTGTACTTTTTTATTTAATTTTAAAGTTAAGCTGTGTTTAAATGTGGTGTATAATTGAATTATATTATTATAAAAGTTCAAGGAGCAACATGTTTGCGCACTTGCTAAAGATTTTAGTTCTGTTTTTGAATAAAGGTTTTTGTTTTTTATCCGAATCATCGATTCACCAGAAAAATAATCGGCAGATTAATCGATTATTAAAATAATCGTTAGTTGCAGCCCTTGTTCAAACCACTGTGTACCATTTTGAGTCACTACAATAAAACCCACGTGTGATTGGTTAAATGCAGAGGACTCATTTCTTGGTGCACTGTGTGCTGTGGTGTGTTCACAATGACAGATAATCAGCTTCATTTCATTTCTTACAGAGTCCATATCATTATACAGTAGATATCCAGCATTTTTTTATCTGACTGACATCTGATATGTCTTCAAAATGTTCTTTTAATTTTTTATGAGCAGTATATATTTACAACAATCTTACATACTGCCTACATTTTAGATGGTTTTGCAATGTCTTTTACATCTTCTGGTTTTGCAATAACCTAAATCTCTCTGTCTCTCTTCCCATCTCTCTCTCCCTTTCTCTGGGCTAGGTAGCTATAGATGAGCGCTTGCCCTTTGCCCTAATATTCAGAAGAGAGTAAAGCTTTCTGATTGGGGTCTAGATGACAGAAGATTGGTATAGCCCCAAAACCCTCAGCCTTGGCCCACCTCTCTATTTAGAGCAAGCCCCATGAGTGACAGTCTCCTGTTTTGCTCTGAAGGGACCTGCCTGAAACCGAGGTGATGATTGTTTCCCCAGACAGATGCTTTGTACTCTGTTGTCGCTAACCACATCCTCCAGTCATGGCACAATGCTAACCCTGTCAAGCTGACATGACAGCAGCATAAGAAAGATATGTGCCCAGTCCCACATCTGTCTTTGAATAAGATGCTGTTGCAGTTGCCACTCTTGAAAGTTCTTCTCTCAGAGCTGCTGGAGAGCCCCAAATGCTCAACTTTCAGATCCATTTCAGCTAAACTGAAATTGCTGGATTGCCATTTCAACACGTCTTTATGTCAGGTTTGAGGGGAAATGAAGGCATGCCATGTTGAATCAGTGTACCTCCTGGCTCCTGTCAAGATGCTCTTGATGTTGAAGGTGTGCAGTTTGTTTTCGTCTCCCACTGCAAGTAATCCGAACATTGGTGGGGAAAAAGAAAAGGAGGGGGAAGTATAGATAGTACTTTCATCCATTATTTCTCCATTGAAAAATGGGTTATAATGAGAGCTATATGAGACCCTTTATGTCAGGATCCAAGGAGATCTTTTTTATTGCACTTTTATGGCTTTCATGATGATACTTAAAATTTAAAAAAAAAACTCATTTAAATGGGGACATTTTTCTACTCAGAATCATTAAAAGAGTGAAAGACCTTCAAAGGTCCCAAAATTGTTACTTAACACTCATTTCACAATAAGATCAGAGACGGCCACACCAGTGAATGTGTGAGAGTCTACATGAATTTTACCATGTCACTTTAAAGTTTCAGCATGTGATTACCCTCTTCACACACACACACACCCATACATTTTGAATCACTTGATAGGCAATGAGACAACAGGCCTCCGTTTGTTTTCTTCTTCATCGTCTCTTAATTATCATCAGCTAATGACCAGGCCTTCCCACCCCTCAGATTTAATTAGCACTCCAAAGAGGGAGAGCAGGGCAAATGTTTGCCGGGAGTTAGGGTTAATCATCTGGTTTGACAGAGAAGAAGCTATACTGAGGCTATTTTTACTGTACTGAGCTCTGGCTCAGGGCTGTGCCTCTACAGATTTGAGGTAAAAGCCAGAGAAAAGGAGATCTTCCATGTCAGAAGATTAACTAAAGTCAACATCAGTGTAAGACTGAGCTCTTACTAAATGCTTTTTCTATGCATGAAATGCTTACTGAAAACACTCAAGACCAGGCTTTATTTAGACAGCCTGTCAAGTCTTATTTTTTCACATATCAGATAAGTATCTGATCTTCTGCTTGAGGTTTGAATAAAAACATGCACATAACATGATGAGGCTGGCTAGAATAAATCTAATACTCAAGTATTAGCTTGTTATGTTGGCATTCTCACTGCTGCACGCTGTGAGTGAGAGCGTTTGGAGGCTCTACTAAGCCTCTACTTCAGCCACCATTATCTCCTGCTTGTTTCGGCCTGTGCCTTTTACGTTACTTCTTCAGCTTGTGGAAAGCATAGTCACTTGGATTTAAATCTGGTGATCTGGTGAATCTTGGCCATTCAAGAATTTCACCATCAGCAATTACACCATCAAGGAAGATAAGCGTGCCAGTACATGTAACTGCCATAATGCCATACAGGCCCATAACAAAGGCCTCATTTACACTGCCAGTTAAATGTGACCCAATTCCGATTTTTTGCTCATATGTGACACAGATCGGATTTGTCCCATGACAGTGTAAACAGGAAAAAAATGCATGCATTCGGATATGTTGAGATCGGATTCAGGCCTCATAAATCCGATATATATCCGATATGTGCTGATGCGACTGTACTGTAAACAGGCAGTTCGGATTTTCCTAGGCAATGCGTTCTGTACATCATTAACTGCGACAATTTAGTACTTCATCGCAGTTTGATGACGTCGTGTGGCAGCGCGCAAACACAATGAACTTGG